>CM055065.1:1519567-1703587 GCA_029204045.2 Tillandsia leiboldiana
ATATCGGCCTCTACGTTGCTTACGTGCTAATCGTTGGGGCCTCGCACTGCGGCGGGGAGAGGAAACGGGACGATCTCGAAGCGCCGCTATTGAACGGCACCGAGGTCGAAGACCTCGAGTGCGTACGAAAAAGGCCCGTCGAAAAAAACCACGACCACGACCACGACCACGACCACGACCACGACCACGACCACGACGACCGGACACCACTGCATACGTAGCTATCGTATGGCTCCTGTACGCACTACAAGTGCCGCTATATCTACCGAGGAGATTGACCATACCCGACGTGTCCGAGGAGCGATGGTCGAAGCCTTTGCGGTGCTCCGCCGCTCTCGCCCGCTTCTTTCTCGCGCGCTATGGAGCTCGCAGAGCAGCGAAATGGGCTCCCAAGTGAAGCTCACAACGTACCTGTTCGGCGCCATAATGGGGACACTTATCGGGATCATAGCGACGGAGACCACCGAAAGTGCCGCTCCACCCAAAAAGTGCTTGTTCCACAGGTTTGGGGGATTCTTGATGAGCGTAGTATGGACGTACATGTGTAGCCAAGGAGTTAGTGGAACTTTGGTTTCTATAGGAAACATAGCAGGGATAAGCGCTTCTGTACTCGGCGTAACTGTGTTAGCATGGGGGAACTCTCTCGGGGATCTTAATCTGACGTGGCAATTGCGATTAACAGGGGACGCGACGGGGTACAAATAGCCATCTCCGGGTGCTACGCGGGGCCTATATTCAAACATTGATAGCCGGGCCTCTCGCTTGTGGTAGTTCTTGGTACGCATATCCTGAAAAGTTCGTGCTCCCTAGCGACATGTTTGTATGTGACGCTGGGGTTCCTCTTGCTGCGTTATGTGGGCGTTTTTGGTGCTCCATTGCAGGGGAGAAGCTGGATAGGGTGTGGGTATTGGGCTTTTGGGGATTACTTGGTGTTTCTTTTGTTTGCGGATATTTGAGAGTACGGGTTTGGTCGTGGATTTGGGGATCCATTTTAATTAGTTGCTACTGTTTGAACTTGAAATTGTGCACATAGAGGTAAATGATATTTATCTTATTTTGAAATTTATATGTTATGATATCTTTTTTCATGTAAATAATATATAAATAAAACTAAATTTTTTTCTAAAATATCATTTACGAACAAACGCACCAGTGGTCTAGTGGTAGAATAGTACCCTGCCACGGTACAGACCCGGGTTCGATTCCCGGCTGGTGCACTAAATTATTTTCATTTTTTAATTTATTTATTTTTTTAAAAAAATCTCAATATTGATTTGAATTGTAGTTGTGATAAAAATAATAACCACTAAAAAACAAGTATGCAATTATATAATTGTTTAAAAAATTCTTAGAATAGTTTTTCAAGTGAAAGAATATAATAATCATTAATTAGGATGTAGTTGTGATAAAAATAATCACCACCAAGACGATCAGAATTTGCAAAATTTAACTTTTGTTTTAATTTTACGTATTGAATATAAAATATACCCCACTCCATTCGGGGTAGGGCTCCATTCTGGGTGTACGGTTTTTTACTGGTCACATGATGTGACTAGTGAAATTCACACCCACCCCAGGATGGGGTGGGGTGTAAGATGTACACCCTCATGGGGTGTACATTATATTATCAGTATATCTATATATATATATATATATATATTAATATTAGAGTGGGGGTAGGATGTACACCACTTATGGAGTGTACACTAGCATTCCCCTATATCATTTTTTAAAAATTTTCTTAGCTTAATTTTTTTAATGTTAATCAGAAAAATTCAACGGCCATTAATTTGGGCGGTAGTTGTCATAACAACAGTCACACTGAAAGAACCAGCTAGCGAATGTATTGGGAAAACATTAACACTATTGAAGGAGCGAGAGAGATACATTCTCCCTTATGGACAAGTAGATAAACCTACTAATATACCAAAACAACAAACAGCACAAGGATCATCCTTTTTTTTTTTGTCTCCTGCTATTTAGTTTCAACAAGTCAGGGCCACACGTTTTGTTCGCGTAATGTTACATCTTTCACTCCCTCGCATCTGTCCATATTTATTAGTTGTTTGTTTCTGCTGGGTAGATGAAAATTTAAACGATTGAAGATTGAAGGATGTGTCAATCATCAAAGCTCGTTTGCGGATGCCAGCATATGACACTAAATTGTATGTTTTTTATGTTTTTAATAATCAAATTGTATATTGTTGAGATCAAAATTTCGCCTTATAAGAACGCGACATTGGCGATAGTTGGCGGCTAAGGACATCAGCTGACAGAATGAAGGGTCAGCAGAAGACGGTCCGTGTTCCGATCCGGATCGATCTTAGTCGCATGCGAACATAGCACGCGATATATCATCGACTAAAAATATTAGCCGATAGGAGAAGCAGCGATGATGAGAAAAATATCTCTTAATTTAGAAGCGATTTCGGCTAAAGAAGGACGCCAAATTGCCCACTAAGACAACGAAAAAGACGGAGTCAGAGTCAAACTTCGTTTCCATGAGCCGGAAAATAAAAGACTCTGAAAGGAAGGAGTTTGAGATTAGGATGAGAATTAATGAATTCGAAAGGCGAGCGGCGTCCGACAACAGAAAGTGTCGAGAATCACGTTTCGGCGCAATATTTAGGGATGAATTAGATGGGAAAACAATTACTATTCTATTAAGAAAAATCGATTCAAAAAGAAATAGTTAAAAAAATTTCGATAACTTCCTCTAAATCATGTCGATTATTCAAATCATGATACACACATGGTTCGAAAGTGTATAAATATCGAATCATCAAAGTAGAAAAAGTCCGGACACCTCGTAAGCCGAAACCACCCCGCTTTCATACTTACTACTTTCCTAGAAGAAGGAATTTAATAATTTCATAGCTGCATTTAGACGCTTTCTTAGGAATAAATTAATTGTAATCTCTATCCCTTTCTTTCTTCTTGTATTCCCTTTTTCTAATTATATAATTCCTAATCGACTCCTTAGCCGTGTTCTATCATCCGTCTTTTTTATCCGATTCGACTATTCTAAGTCGAACCCAATCTCTCTTGCCTCTACTTTCGTCTTCGGCTATTCTAAGCCGAACGATCGCGAGAATACTAGAGAAGAATCGGCCGAGTAGATCACTCTCTCAGTACGATCGCTTGATCATTAGCACGCGGCACATTCACATTAAGAGGGTCACGAATATCCTCGGGCCGCCCATCCCTAGCTGCTATTTTCTGCTCCAACATATAATTATATATCTATATATATATATATATATATATATATATTATATATATATTATATATATATATATATATTAATGGAGGATCAAATGATGATACAATTAAGGAATTGATTATGGATAAATCAAATTCTCATAACCAAGAATCTACCAATTATGACAAGTATAATCACGAGAGAATTAAGGAAACTCAAGAATGGACAATCGCAAAGTATGGCAACCACACCAAATAGGAACTATTTGAATTCAATGTTGTACAATAGAATGTAATTGTGTAAATATTATAATCCCAAGAATAATGGGATTATATTTGATCCAATAATGCTATATATTAAGTGTTGGTTTGTCCTCTTCATTGTGCACAACAACCATTTTCCATCAATTACGATTCCTTTATGGTATAGAGCCATAAGACGTCAGTCATCATACTTGATCTAATGGCCACTTCCGGTGCTTCCTCTTCCACCACAAGCCCCATATTTGTTATTGCTAACATTAGCAATTTAGTCCTATAAACTTGATCGCGGCAACTATCTGTTATGGCGACAATAATTTCTTCCCGTTCTTTTTGCTCATGCTTGATGAGTTTTATTGATGGATCCAAAGAGTGTCCATCAAAATTCTTCAAAAATGCAGATGGCACTGTTACCGACACTATCAATCCGTCCTTTTTGGAGTGGATGAAACAAGATCGTCATCTACTCTCTGGATTCAAGCAAACTCACCGAAGGCGTGCTTGCTCAAGTTGTCGGCTTACAATCCTCCCGCGACGTTTGGGTTGCACTGGAACGTCGGTCCTTTCTTCCTCACGTCACGTGCCCATATTTCACAACTTACAACTCAACTTCAAACTATCAAAAGGGAGGTATGTCTATCACTGATTATATGAATAAAAAAAAGCCATATCGGATAATTTGGCGGCTGTTGGTAAATCGGTTCATGACGATGATTTGATTTATCATATTGTTCATGGTCTTCCCCCGAATATGACCCCATTCGGGTCTCTATTCGTACTAATCCTTCTATTTCTACTGTTGAGGAAGTGCATGCTATTTTAGCCAGTGAAGAGCTACTTTTGGAGGAACGACGTCAACTTCAATCCTCCATCACCCATGAATCCACCGCCTTCCATTGCACAAAATAATTCTTCTCAAAACAGCCTTGGCTCCAATTATGGCCGAGGCGCAATACTAATAATGGCAGGGACGCGGAAGAGGACGTGGTAGTTATGGCCGAGTGGGAGGCCAACTCACGCAACAACAACACAAGTGCAAATGGTGGGCAACGTCCCACTTGCCAAATCTGCAATCGAATTGGCCATATTGCACTCGACTGATCATCGAATGGACTTTGATATCAAGGGCGTACTCCTCCTCAGCGCCTTCAAGCAATGGTGGCAACAACTTCTCCCTCCGCTGATCAAACTTGGTATGCTGACACCGGAGCCACCAACAACTTAACTTCTGATCTCTCCAATCTTACTATTCGCCCCGACTATCAAGAAGCGACAAAATATCTGTAGGCAATGGACAAGGTTTGCGCATTCTCCATACTGGTTCATCCGTACTTCATACCCATCTCAATCTTTTCAACTAAACAACTTATTACATGTTCCGAAATATCAACCAATTTAGTCTCCGTAACCAGTTTTCTAAAGATAACGATTGTTATTTCTCTTTGACTCCATGGTTTTTGTGTGAAGGACAAACAGTCGGGGAAGACGCTTTTCCAAGGGCGAGTGAAAATGGACTATATCCCATTAAATCCGTCAAAAACAATCAACATAAATCTGGTCTTTTGCTCTATTGGCGAAAGAGTTCCTCTTCAGTCTGGCATCACAGGCTTGGCCATCCTTCTGCTACTACTTTGCATTATTTATCTGCGCATTCTGATATCTTTTAAAAGATTCTATAAAAGAAAATAAATTTTGTGATTCATGTCAACTTGCCAAAGTCATCGTCTTCCTTTTCTCCCTTCTACTATGTATCTTCTTCCACTTTAGAACTTTTACATGGATGTTTGGGGACCTACTCCATTCTATCGCAAGAGTGATGTTTAAAATTACTTGGTCATTTTGATGATTTTACTAGAATCATGGCTTTTTCCTTTACACTCAAAATCTGATGTTTGTGAAATTTTATTAATTTTAATCCAAAATTGAGAATTTACTTGATCGAAAATCAAAAGTATTCGCTCCGACGGAGGTGGAGAATTTTTTAAACAATCGTTTCAAAAATTTTTACTTGAACATGGATCTCTCATCAGCTTCTTGTCCACATACGCCTGAGCAAAATGGTATTGCTGAAAGAAAAACACCGGCATATCATGAAACTGACTCTCTTCTCTTTTTCATGCACACATGCCTTCTAATTATTGGGTAGAAGCTTTTCGAACAGCCATCTTTCTCATTAATAGAATGCCATCGAAACGTTTAATAAATTTCTCCTTGGAAAAAATGTTTGCTCGCAAACCTAACTACTCTTTTCTCAAAGTTTTTGGTTGTGCATGTTATCCATGGTTAGCCCTTATTTCATCATAAGCTCGAACCTCGCTCATAAAATGTGTTTTTATTGCTATAGTTTGGATCACAAAGGTTATCGCTGTCTTGATCCTTTTACAGGCCGTGTATATCTTTCTCGGCATGTTGTTTTTAATGAATCTCATTTTCCTTTAATAAATTACCTTTGGAATGTCCTTCTACTCGGTCAATGGATAAAGTGGATCTCGAACCAACTGGAGTTCTTCATGCCTGGCTACCTTTTTCCTCACCTCCTCTCTCGTCCACCATCTATACCCGCCCAATCGTCCAACAATGAAACTCCGAGTGCCTCCCCTGAAAACCGAACAAACACCATTACAATATCAACTTTCCTTACCTCCCAACCTACAATCGACACTTCCATAGAACAGTTGACTACCAATAATACCATTACCAATCTAATCTCATCCTATGCAAACTAGATCTAAGTCAGGTATTATCATGAGAAAGCAACTGCTCACATAGAATGCCACTCGCCACCCTTTACCCAAAGCGCTACTTGCCACTACTACAGAAATTGAGCCAATTGTTATAGTCAAGCTTCTAAAAGTACTAAGTGGAGGGATGCAAGGGCTGCCGAATTTAATGCATTGCAAAAGTGCGGTACATGGTCTCTTGTCCATTTTACCCCTAATATGAATGTTGTTGGCTGCCGTTGGGTTATCGAATTAAACGACGAGCTGATGGTAGTCTTGAAAGATACAAGGCCCGCTTGGTAGCTAAAGGTTTCATCAACAATCTGGGCTGATTATAGTGAAAACTTTACCCCTGTGCCAAGCTTCCACCATTCAAATTGTGCTGACTATGCGTTCATTTTGGATGGCCCATACGTCAACTCGATGTCCATAATGCCTTTTTGCATGGTATTTACGAGAAGAAGTATATATGCAAACCTCCTGGTTTTGTTGATCCTCTTGCTCCAACTCATGTTTGCAAGCTCCATAAATCGATTTAGGATTAAAACAAGCACCGCGTGCTTGGTTTGAAAGCTTACAACATATCTTTTGCGTTGGGATTTATGGTGCCGATGCGACACTTCTCTCTTCATCCATATCTCATAATGGAGTTTTATTCTTCTTTATATGTGGATGATATTATTATTACCGGCAGTAATTCCACTTTATTCATAATCTAATTCATGAACTTGGCAATCAATTCGCAATGAAAGATCTTGGTCCTCTCCATTACTTCTGGTATTGAGGTACATCGCGATTCAACAGGCATCTTTTTATCTCAATCAAAATACTCAATTGATCTCTTACACGTGCATATGGATGGCGCGAAAGCATGCACTTCACCAGCTTCTTCTCATAAGAGGCTCTCCCTCACTGAAGGCGATTCTCTTGATGATGCAACGTTCTATCGGAGTATTGTAGGGGACTCCAAGTATTTATATGACGCGACCAGATTTAGCATTCTCTACCAATCAGGCCTGTCAATTTATGCATGCACCACTTCTACACATTTAATTGCTGTTAAAGAATCCTTCGATTTATCAAAGGAACAGTGGACCACGGACTCCATATTGGATCGGCAATCTTGATTTGCATGCCTATTGTGATGCAGATGGGCAGGAGATCCCGATGATCGCCGCTCTACCAGTGGTTTTGTGTCTTTCTTGGTCCGTGTTTAGTTTCTTGGTGTGCAAAGAAACAAACCTACAGTATCTCGTTCTAGTACGGAGGCTGAATTCGCTCTCTCGCCCACACTGCTGCTGAGCTTCTTGGGTACGATTGCTCCTTAAAAATCTTCACATATTTCTACATCTAACCTATATGTATTGTGACAACATTAGTGCTATCCGATGCGTACAATCCTATCTTTCATGCTCGACTAAACACATCGAAGTTGATTATCATTTTGTACGAGAACAGGTATTCGACAAGATCTCGATGTTATAGTAGCGTCACAAGATCAAATTGCTGATTCTTCACTAAAGGACTATCTTCTCATCGATTCAAATTTCTCAAAGACAAGCTAATGGTGCGTGCACCTCCCATAAGCTTGAGGGGGGTAATGGAGGATCAAATGATGATAAAATAAGGAATGTTATATGGATAAATCAAATCTCTAACCAAGAATCTACCAATTATGACAAGTATTCAAATCACGAGAAATTAAGGAAATCAAGAATGACAATCTCGCAAGTATGGCAACCACACCAAATAGGAACTATTTGAATTCAAATGGTGTACACTTATAGAATGTAATTGTGTAAATATTATAATACCAAGAATAATGGGATTATATTTGTATCCAATAATGCTATATATAAGTGTTGGTTTTGTGCTCTCATTGTGCACAACAACCATTTTTCCATCAATTACGATTTCTTTATAGATATATATATAATAATTTATTATTATTATATAAAAAAATTTAGTATAGCAGAGATCAGATAAATAATAAAAATTTATTGTACAAAAAATTATCATACAGTTATAATAAGTATTAGTAGTTTTTTATTCTTTGAAAGTAAAAGATATAATATATTTTTTGATTATAGACCTAAATGCTATCTGCTTTTTTTATTATTATTCTTCAGAAGCCAATCACACAATAAATTAATTTTTTAAAAATTAAAAAGTAATTTTCTAATTAGTGGTGAGGATATAAAATAATGAAATAGAGAGTAGGATGTGTGATGGTAGTGAAAAATATGATAAAATAATTATAAACAATAAATCTCCTGTACAAATACAAAGAAATTTCAGCTTGTAGCTTCCAACAATCTACTTATAAATTAATTTTATTTTATAAAAAATTTATTATAAGAATTTTTAATACTATTTTTTTTAAAAAAAATAAAATTAAAAAGTTTATAATTTTGAATGAGGATTAAACAGACACGTTGCATGAAAACAATTTTATTACTCGACGAGAATTTTGAATTTGTTTTTTTTTTAATTTTAGCATCTTCATGTTTTCAAATAGCACTACTTTAAACATCAACTATTCATAAAGTTAAATAAACAACATCAGTCTTAATCGATCGCACTCTGATAACATGTTGTGATAAAGAGATCTGCTTGGAAATCAGATTAGAAAGTAATTAATAAAAAATTTAACTTGGCATGTGATTGTGATTTAATCTTATCATATTGATTCGTACACCATTATTAGGTAACCAAAAGTACAAAATAATATTAAAATTCAAATAGCAAATTTTAAATTTTAAAAATAAAATTATAACTTTGAATAAATCGATCTTAATCTTTTATAATCTTCGCAGTGCTTAATCGATTACACTCATAACATGACTGGTGAGAAATAGATCTTGTTGGGGATTCATATCGAAACTAATTAATACACCAATTGAATTTCTTATGTTATTGTGATTGTACACCATTATTAGATAACCAAAGAACAAAATAATTGAAGCTAATGAAAAGAAATAATATCACAATAGAAAAATAGATCAATAGATTTTATTGATGCATATTAATTTGCAAAGATTTGTTTCTACCAGCTAATTATCGTGATCGTGATCGAAAGGGAATGATGTAGATTTTTTATTTAGAATTGAATGATATTAGTTGATTTAAATTATACATTTTATTAAATTGTGGTAAGTTCACCAAATTAAATAAATTAAAGTTTATCTTATTGACCATTTAGCACGGACCTTTAAGATGATATTTCTTGCTATTTAAGTAACTAAATAGAAGCCACAATTGATGTGATTCAAATTTAAGAAACCTTAAAAAATTCAACTTTAAAGAATTATTTTTTTGGTTAAAAATGAATTAATTTTCCAAAATTCTAGTTGTTATTCATATTGTAAGATAACCAACCAAGAACCTCTTTAATCTTTGAGCTATTTTGATTTTGTTTCCACTTATTACTTAATTAAATTGGAGCCTACGATTCGGAAAGAATAAATTTTATAGGGGATCTTGATTCGTTGTCATATATGACAGTTTATTTATTCTAAAATTATAAATTTTTTAAAAAAATGTAAATAATTATTTTATTTTTAATACTAAAAACATGCAATGAATTTTTTTAATTCAGGCAAAATTAATATGCGATACTGGATCAGACTTCTCAAGTGAAAAAAAAAATTAGAAAAAAAAAAAAGCCTTTTTCATCAATGTAAAGGTTTAGTGGGGGCTAGGACCAGGCCCAGATTGAGACCTAAAAAAAAAACCCTCTAATCCTTTTAAACTTTTTTTTAATGGCATTTCTAAAATTCTAATATTGTTAATTTGACTAATTGCGATTAAGTAAATTAGAGATTATGCTAAATTGAAGAGGGTTATATTTTAAAGTCTAAGGTCTAAAGTTTCTTTTTGTTTCACTAAAATAAAACTATAATAATAACTGATTAACAACTAATATAGTTATCAAATTAAACTAGTTTCTTAAGTTAGTTAAGTAGAGTGTAGGTAGATTAAAAATTTAAAAATTTGAAAACACTAATAGAAAAAAAAAGGAGAAAATTTCAAAAAAAACTAATTACATCATCGGTGAAAAACTTTCATTAGAATGATTCATGATTTAAACTTATTAACTTTTATTGGACTATTAATTCTACGTTGCGAATCTAGAGTTTCGGCATTGATCGAATTCATTTATCTGAGGTTCGCTCCATACAAATATAAAAATTAATGAAATAATTATTATTTTTGTAATGATAAAGTTATCAAAAAATGATGTGTTTGAGTATCTAACTCAATATAGTAAGCCGAACACGAAAACCGTATGAGATGGAATCGTCACTGAATTAAAGAGTATGTAGGCTTGGCTGATGTCTTTTTTTTTTTCTTTTTTTAAGTTTTTTTGAGGATTATATTACCAATATATATATATATTATATTATATATTATATATATTATATAGATATTATTAAAAAATATATATCTATATATATATCATATATATATAATATATATAGAGTACGAATTGTATATAAAATTTAATGATAAAAAAATTATAAATATATTTGAATTAAGCTTTAAAGTATATATAGATAGCAAAAGAATTTTATTATTACTGATTTATTCAATATAGACCTTCAAAATAATGATGGACACCATTAAATATGATTCAGATATTTAATATATTAAAAATTAAATTTTATATTTTTTTATATTATTTTTTGTTCATCAAGTGGGCTATAAAATAAATATATAATTCTTAAAAACAATAAATAGGAATTTGAAATCAAAATTAAGAGTGTAAATATGGTTTTACATAGTTTTAAAATTTATAAGCAAAATTCAATTAATAATATAGATATATATTTTTTTTATATATATATTCTATTATATCTATAAGATAGATATAATATATCAGAAAAACAAGCAAAAAAATAAATCTTTATTATTAAAATTATAAATTTGTTAATTTGCATGTATATTAATTTAATAATAAATATTTTATTTTTTTGCTTGTTTTTAGATATATATATATTATCTATATATATATATATATATATATATATATATATATATCTATATATAGTATTGAATTTGATATAGAATTTTTAAAAACTATTTTAAAACAAATATTTTACACTCGGAATTTTGATTTCAAAAATTCCTATATATTTTTTTTAAGAATATTTATTTTATGCCCACTGATTGAACAAAAAATAATATAAAAAAAATATAAAATTTAATTTTTAAATATATTAAATAATTGAATCAATTTAATGGTGTCCATATTATTTGAAAGGTTATCATTGAAAATAAATCAGTAATAATAAAAATCTTTGCTATCTATATATACTTTAAAAGCTTAAATTCAAATATATTTAAATTTTTTATCATTAAATATATTAAATTCGTACTCTATATACAGTCTATATATATATATATATATATATATATATATATATATATATTATATATATATATATATATAGAATATATATATATATATAATAGATATACATATATTGGTATATATCCTCAAAAAAAAAATTAAAAAAAAAAAAGAAAAAAAAAAAAAAGACAATCAGCCAGGCCTACATACTCTTTAATTCAGTGACGATTCCATTCATACGTTTTCGTGTTCGGCTTACTATAAATTGAGTTAGATACTAAAACACATCATTTTTTGATAACTTTATCATTACAAAAATAATAATATTTCAAATATTTATATTTGTATTGAGCGAAACTCAGATAAAAATGAATTCGATCAAATGCCGAAACTCTTAAGATTCGCAACGTAGAAATTAATAGTCCAAATAAAAGAATAATAAGTTTAAATCATGAAATCATTCTAATGAAAGTTTTTCACCGATGATGTAATGAGGTTTTTTTTGAAATTTTCTCCTTTTTTTTTCTATTGTGTTTTCAAAATTTTTAAAATTTTTAATCTAAATCACTCTACTAACTAACTTAAGAAACTAGTTAAATTGATAACTATTAGTTGTTAATCATTTATTATATAGTTTATTTTAGTGGAAAAAAAAAAGAAACTATTAGACCCATTAACTTTAAAATATAACCATTCTTCAATTTAGCATAATCTCTAATTTATCGCAAATTAGTCAAATTAACAATATTAGAATTTTAGAGAAAATGCCATTAAAAAAAAAGTTAAAAGGATTAGAGGGTTTTTTTTTTAGGTCTCAATCTGGGCCGGGTCTAGCCCCAACTAAAACCTTTACATTGATGAAAAAGGCTTTTTTTTTTTCTATTTTTTTTTCACTTGAGAAGTCTGATCCAGTATCGCATATTAATTTTGCCTGAATTAAAAAATTCATTGCATGTTTTAGTATTAAAATATAAAAATAATTATTAAATTTTTTAAAAAAAATATATAATTTTAGAATATAAATAAAACTGGCATATGACAACGAATCAAGATCCCCTAATAAAAATTATTCTTTCCGAATCGTAGGCTCCAAATTTAATTAAGTAATAAGTGGAAACAAAATCAAAATAGCTCAAAGATTTAAGAGGTTCTTTGGTTGGTTATCTTACAATGAATAACATTAGAAGTTTTGAAAATTAATTCATTTTTAACCAAAAAAAAAATTCTTAAAGTTGAATTTTTTAAAGGTTTCTTAAATTAGATCACATCAATTGTGGCTTATATTTAGTTACTAAATAGCAAGAATATATCATCTTAAAGGTCCGTGCTAAATGGTCATAAGATAAACTTTAATTTATTTAATTTGGTGAACTTACAACAAATTTAATAAAATGTATAATTTTAATCAACTAATATCATTCAATTAAATAAAAAATCTAACATCATTCCCTTTCGATCACGATCACGATATATTAGTGGTAGAAACAAATCTTTGCAAATTAATATGCATCAAATAAAATCTTATTGATCTATTTTTCTATTGTGATATTATTTCTTTCATTAGCTTCAATTATTTTGTCTTTTGGTTATCTAATAATGGTGTACAAATCACAATAACATAAGAAATCAATTTGGTGTATTAATTAGTTTCTAATATGAATCCCCAAACAAGATCTATTCTCACCAGTCATGTTATGAGAGTGTAATCGATTAAGAACTGCGAAGATTAATAAAGATTAAGATCGATTATTCAAAAGTTATAATTTATTTTTAAAATTTAAAATTTGCTATTTGATTTTAATATTTTTGTACTTTTGGTTACCTAATAATGGTGTACGAATCAATATGAGAAGAAATTAAATCACAACACACATGCCAAGTTAATTGTTTATTAATTAATTTCTAATCTGAATTTCCAAGCAAGATCTCTTTATCACAAGTCATGTTATCAGAGTGCGATCGATTAAGAACTGATGTTGTTTATTTAACTTTATGATAGTTGATGTTTAAGTAGTGCTATTTGAAAACATGAAGATGCTAAAATTTAAAAAAAAAACAAATTCAAAATTCTCGTCGAGTAATAAAAATGTTTCAATGCAACGTGTCTGTTTAATCCTCATTCAAAAATTATAAACTTTTTAAATTTATTTTTTTAAAAAAATAGTATTAAAAATTATTAATAAATTTTTTATAAAAATAAAATTAATATGTATAGTAGTTGTTGGAAAGCTACAAGCTGAAATTTCTTGTATTTGTACAGGAGAATTTATTGTTTATAATTATTTTATCATATTTTTCACTAACCATCCACAATCCTACTCTCTATTTCATTATTTTATATCCTCACCACTAAATTAGAAAATTACTTTTAATTTTTAAAAAATAATTTATGTGTGTGATTGGCTTCTGAAGAATAATATAATAAAAAAGCAGATAGCATTTAGGTCTATAATCAAAAAATATATTATATCTTTACTTTCAAAAGAATAAAAAACTACTAAATACTTATTATAATGTATGATAATTTTTTGTACAAATAAATTTTATTATTTATTGATCTCTGCTATACTAAATTTTTTTATAATAATAAAATAATTATTTTATATATATATATAAAGGAAATCGTAATTGATGGAAAATGGTGTTGTGCACAAGAAGAGCACAAAACCAACATTAATATAGCATTATTGGATACAAACTATAATCCCATATTCTTGGGATTATAAATATTACACAATTACATTTATAAGTGTACAACATTTGAATTCAAATAGTTCCTATTTGGTGTGGTTGCCATACTTGCGAGATTGTCATTCTTGAGTTTCCTTAATTTCTCGTGATTTGAATACTTTCATAATGGTAGATTCTTGGTTATGAGAATTGATTTATCCATAATCAATTCCTTAATTGTATCATCATTTGATCCTCCATTACGCCCCCTCAAGCTTATGGGAGGTGCACGCACCATTAGCTTGTCTTTGAGAAATTTGAATCGATGAGAAGATAGTCCTTTAGTGAAGATATCAGCAATTTGATCTTGTGACGCTACATAATGAACATCGAGATCTTGTCGAATAACCTTTTCTCGTACAAAATGATAATCAACTTCGATGTGTTTAGTCCGAGCATGAAAGATAGGATGTACGCAAGTCGGATAGCACTAATGTTGTCACAATAAATAATAGGTTTAGAATGTAGAAATATGTGAAGATTTTTAAGGAGCAATCGTACCCAAGAAAGCTCAGCAGCAGTGTGGCGAGAGAGCGATATTCAGCCTCCGTACTAGAACGAGATACTGTAGGTGTTTCTTTGCACACCAAGAAACTAAACACGGACCAAGAAAGACACAAAACCACTGGTTAGAGCGGCGATCATCGGGATCTCCTGCCCAATCTGCATCACAATAGGCATGCAAATCAAGATTGCCGATTCCAATATGGAGTCCGTGGTCCACTGTTCCTTTGAGAAATCGAAGGATTCTTTTAACAGCAATTAAATGTGTAGAAGTTGGTGCATGCATAAATTGACAGGCCTGATTGGTAGAGAATGCTAAATCTGGGCGTCATAGATAAATATGGAGTCCCCCTACAATACTCCGATAGAACGTTGCATCATCAAGAGAAAATGCTTCAGTGAGGGAGAGCCTCTTATGAGAAGAAGCTGGTGAAGTGCATGCTTTCGCGCCATCCATATATGCACGTGTAAGAAGATCAATTGAGTATTTTGATTGAGATAAAAAGATGCCTGTTGAATCGCGATGTACCTCAATACCAAGAAAGTAATGGAGAGGACCAAGATCTTTCATTGCGAATTGATTGCCAAGTTCATGAATTAGATTATGAATAGAAGTGGAATTACTGCCGGTAATAATAATATCATCCACATATATAAGAAGAATAAGAACTCCATTATGAGAAGTGGATGGATGAAGAGAGAAGTGTCAGCATCGGCACCATAAAATCCCAACGCAAAAAGATATGTTGTAAAGCGTTCAAACCAAGCACGCGTGCTTGTTTTAATCCATAAATCGATTTAGGAGCTTGCAAACATGAGTTGGAGCAAGAGGATCAACAAAACCAGGAGGTGTTGCATATATACTTCTTCTCGTAAATACCATGCAAAAAGGCATTATGGACATCGAGTTGACGTATGGCCATCCAAAATGAACGGCAATAGTCAGCACAATTTGAATGGTGGAAGGCTGGCAACAGGGGTAAAGGTTTCACTATAATCAAGCCCAGATTGTTGATGATAACCTTTAGCTACCAAGCGGGCCTTGTATCTTTCAAGACTACCATCAGCTCGTCGTTTAATTCGATAAAACCAACGGCAGCCAACAACATTCATATTAGGGGTAAAAGGGACAAGAGACCATGTACCGCACTTTGCAATGCATAAATTCGGCAGCCATTGCATCCCTCCACTTAGTACTTTTAGAAGCTTGACTATAACAAGTTGGCTCAATTTCTGTAGTAGTGGCAAGTAGCGCTTTGGGTAAAGGGTGGCGAGTGGCATTCTATGTGAGCAGTTGCTTTCTCATGATAATACTGACTTAGATCTAGTTTGCATAGGATGAGAATTAGAATTGGTAATGGTATTATTGGTAGTCAACTGTTCTATGGAAGTGTCGATTGTAGGTGGGAGGTAAGGGAAAGTTGATATTGTAATGGTGGTTGGTCGTATTTCAGGGGAGGGCACTCGGAGTTTCATTGTTGGACGATTGGGCGGTATAGATGGTGACGAGAGAGGAGGTGAGGAAAAAGGTAGCCAGGCATGAAGAACTCCAGTTGGTTCGAGATCCACTTTATCCATGACCGAGTAGAAGGACATTCCAAGGTAATTTATTAAAGGGAAAATGAGATTCATTAAAAACAACATGCCGAGAAAGATATACACGGCCTGTAAAAGGATCAAGACAGCGATAACCTTTGTGATCCAAACTATAGCCAATAAAAACACATTTTAATGAGCGAGGTTCGAGCTTATGATGAGAATAAGGGCGTAACCATGGATAACATGCACAACCAAAAACTTTGAGAAAAGAGTAGTTAGGTTTGCGAGCAAACATTTTTTCCCAAGGAGAAATATTATTAAAACGTTTCGATGGCATTCTATTAATGAGAAAGATGGCTGTTCGAAAAGCTTCTACCCAATAATTAGAAGGCATGTGTGCATGAAAAAGAAGAGAGAGTCCAGTTTCAATGATATGACGGTGTTTTCTTTCAGCAATACCATTTGCTCAGGCGTATGTGGACAAGAAAGCTGATGAGAGATACCATGTTCAAGTAAAAATTTTTTGAAACGATTGTTTAAAAATTCTCCACCTCCGTCGGAGCGAATACTTTGATTTTTCGATCAAGTAAATCTCAATTTTGGATTTAAAATTAATAAAAATTTCACAAACATCAGATTTGAGTGTAAAGGAAAAAAGCCATGAATATCTAGTAAAATCATCAACAATGACCAAGTAATATTAAAAATCACTCATTGATAGAAGGGAGTAGGTCCCCAAACATCCATATGTAAAAGTTCTAAAGTGGAAGAAGATACATAAGTAGAAGGGAGAAAAGGAAGACGATGACTTTTGGCAAGTTGACATGAATCACAAAAATTTATTTCTTTTATAGAATCTTTTAAAAGATATCAGAATGCGCAGATAAATAATGCAAAGTAGTAGCAGAAGGATGGCCAAGCCTGTGATGCCAGACTGAAGAGGAAACTCTTTCGCCAATAAGAGCAAAAAGACCAGATTTATGTGATTGTTTTTGACGGATTTAATGGGATATAGTCCATTTTCACTCGGCCCTTGGAAAAGCGTCTTCCCCGACTGTTTGTCCTTCACACAAAAACCATGAGAGTCAAAGAGAAAATAACAATCGTTATCTTTAGAAAACTGGTTAAGGAGACTAAATTGGTTGATATTTCAGGAACATGTATAAAGTTGTTTAGTTGAAAAGATTGAGATGGGGATGAAGTACGGATGAACCAGTATGGAGAATGCGCAAACCTTGTCCATTGCCTACAGATATTTGTCGCTTCCTTGATAGTCGGTGCGAATAGTAAGATTGGAGAGATCAGAAGTTAAGTTGTTGGTGGCTCCGGTGTCAGCATACCAGAGTTTGATCAGCGGAGGGAGAAGTTGTTGCCACCATTGCTTGAAGGCGCTGAGGAGGAGTACGCCCTTGATATGCAAAGTCCATTCGATGATGACAGTCGAGGCAATATGGCCAATTCGATTGCAGATTGGCAAGTGGGACGTTGCCCCCATTTGCACTTGTGTTGTTGTTGGTGGATGTTGGCCTCCACCTCGGCCATAACTACCACGTCCTCTTCCGCGTCCCTGCCATTATTAGTATTGCGCCCTCGGCCATAATTGGAGCCAAGGCTGTTTTGAGAGATATTATTGTGCAATGAACGGCGGGTGGATTCATGGGTGATGGAGGATTGAAGTGACGTCGTTCCTCCAAAAGTAGCTCTTCACTGGCTAAAATAGCATGCACTTCCTCACAGTAGAAATAGAAGGATTAGTACGAATAGAGACCCGAATGGGGTCATATTCGGGGGAAAGACATGAACAATATGATAAATCAAATCCTCGGTCATGAACCGATTTACCAACAGCCGCCAAATTATCCGATATGGCTTTTATTTTATTCATATAATCAGTGATAGACATACCTCCTTTTGATAGTTTGAAGTGAGTTGTAAGTTGTGAAATATGGGCAGTGAGAGAGAAGCCTACCGACGTTCCAGTGCAACCCAAACGTCGCGGGGAG
Organism: Tillandsia leiboldiana; assembly: GCA_029204045.2. Classification (NCBI taxonomy): domain Eukaryota; kingdom Viridiplantae; phylum Streptophyta; class Magnoliopsida; order Poales; family Bromeliaceae; genus Tillandsia; species Tillandsia leiboldiana. Next base: position 1,537,879 of record CM055065.1, read on the forward strand.
GATTGTAAGCCGACAACTTGAGCAAGCACGCCTTCGGTGAGGGTTGCTTTGAATCCAAGAGAGTAGATGACGATCTGTTTCATCCACTCCAAAAGGACGGATGATAGTGTCGGTAACAGTGCCATCTGCATTTTTGAAGAATTTTGATGGACACTCTTGGTGATCCATCAATAAAACTCATCAAGCCATGAGCAAAAGAACGGGAAGAACTATTGTCGCCATAACATGATAGTTGCCGGCGATCAAGTTTAATAGAGACTAAATTGCTAATGTTTAGCAATAACAAATATGGGTGCTTGCTGGTGGAAGATGGAAGCACCGGAAGTGGCCATTAGATCAAGTATGATGATGACGTCTTATGGCTCTGACTACCATAAAGGAAATCGTAATTGATGGAAAAATGGTGTTGTGCACAATGACGAGGACAAACCAACACTTAATATATAGCATTATTGGATCACAAATATCATCCCATTATTCTTGGGAGTATAATATACACAATTACATTCTAATAAGTGTACAACATTTTTGAATTCAAATAGTTCCTATTTGGTGTGGTTTGCCATACTTGCGAGCTTGTCGTCCTTGAGTTTCCTAATTCTCGTGATTTTGAATACTTGTCATAATTGGTAGATTCTTGGTTATGAGAATTTGATTTATCCATAATCAATGTCCTTAATTGTATCTATCATTTGATCCTCCATTAATATATATATATATATATATATATATAATATATATATATATATATATATATATTATATATATATATATATGTTGGAGCAGAAAATAGCAGCTAGGATCGGCCCGAGATATTCGATGACCCTCTTAATGTGAATGTGCCGCGTGCTAATGATCAAGCGATCGTACTGAGGAGTGATCTACTCGGCCGGATTCTTCTCTAGTATTCTCGCGATCGTCGGCTTAGAATAGCCGAAGACGGAAAGTAGAGGCAGAGAGAGATTGGGTTTCGACTTAGAATAGTCGAATCGGATCTAAAAAGACGAATGATAGACACGGCTAAGGAGTCGATAGGAATTATATTATATAGAAAAAGGGAATACAAGAGAAGAAAGGGATAGAGATTACAATTAATTTATTCCTAAGAAAAGCGGATAAATGCAGCTATGAAATTATTAATTAACCTGCTTCTAGGAAAGTAGTAAAGGTATGAAAAGCGGGGGTGGTTTCGGGCTTACGAGGTTTACCGGACTTCTTTCTACTTTGATGATTCGAATATTTATACACTTTCGAACCATGTGTGTAATCACTGATTTGAATAATCGACATGATTTAGAGGAAGTTATCGAAATTTTTTTAACTATTTCTTTTTGAATCGATTTTTTCTTAATAGAATAGTAATTGTTTTTCCATCTAAATTTCATCCCCTAAATATTGCGCCGAAACGTGATTCGTCGACACTTTCTGTTGTCGGACGCCGCTCGCCTTTCCGAATTCAGTTAATTCTCATCCTAATCTCACACTCCTTCCTTCAGAGTCTTTTATTTTCCGGCTCATGGAAACGAAGTTTGACTCTGACTCCGTCTTTTTCGTTGTCTTAGTGGGCAATTTGGCGTCCTTCTTTCTAGCCGAATCGCTTCTAAATTAAGAGATAATTTTCTCATCATCGGCTGCTTTCCTATCGGCTAATATTTTTAGTCGATGATATATATCGCGTGCTATGTTCGCATGCGACTAAGATCGATCCGGATCGGAACACGGACCCTTCTTCTGCTGACCCTTCATTCTGTCAGCTGATGTCCTTAGCCGACAACTATCGCCACATGTCGCGTTCTTATAAGGCGAAAATTTTGATCTCAACAATATACAATTTGATTATTAAAAAACATAAAAAAACATACAATTTAGTGTCATATGCTGGCATCCGCAAACGAGCATTTGATGATTGACACATCCTTCAATCTTCAATCGTTTAAATTTTCATCTACCCAGCAGAAACAAACAACTAATAAATATGACAGATGCGAGGGGAGTGAAAAGAATGTAACATTACGCGAACAAACAACGTGTGGCCCCTGACTTGTTGAAACTAAATAGCAAGGAGACAAAAAAAAAAAAGGATGATCCTTGTGCTGTTGTTGTTTTGTATATTAGTAGGGGTTTATCTACTTGTCCATAGGAGGAGAATGTATCTCTCTCGCTCCTTCAATAGATGTTAATGTTTTCCCAAATACATTCGCTAGCTGGTTCTTTCAGTGGTGACTGTTGTTATGACAACTACCGCCCAAATTAATGGCCGTTGAATTTTTCTGATTAACATTAAAAAAAATTAAGCTAAGAAAATTTTTAAAAATGATATATACGGGGAATGCTAGGTGTACACTCCATAAGTGGTGTACATCCTACACCCCACTCTATATATATATATAATATATATATATAATATATATATAGATAAATATAAATGTACACCCCATGAGGGGTGTACATCTTACACCCCACCCCATCCTGGGTGGGGTGAATTTCACTAGTCACATCATGTGACCAGTAAAAAAAACCTTACCCCAGAATGGAGCCCTACCCCAGAATGGAGTGGGGTATATTTTATATTCAATACGTAAAATTAAAAACAAAAGTTAAATTTTGCAAATTCTGATCGTCTTGGTGGGTGATTATTTTTATCACAACTACATCCTAATTAATGATTATTATATTCTTTCACTTGAAAAACTATTCTAAGAATTTTTTTAAACATTATATAATTGCATACTTGTATTTTTAGTGGTTATTATTTTTATCACAACTACAATTCAAATCAATATTGAGATTTTTTTAAAAAAATAAATAAATTAAAAAAAATGAAAAAATATTAAGTGCACCAGCCGGGAATCGAACCCGGGTCTGTACCGTGGCAGGGTACTATTCTACCACTAGACCACTGGTGCTTTTTGTTCTTAAAATGATATTTTAAAGAAAATAAATTTAGTTTTATTTATATATTAATTTACATGAAAAAAGATATCATAAACATAATATAAATTTCAAAAATAAGATAAATATCATTTACCTCTATGTGCACAATTTCAAGTTCAACAACAGTAGCAACTAATTAAAATGGATCCCCAAATCCACGACCAAACCCGTACTCTCAAATATCCGCAAACAAAAGAAACACAAGTAAATCCCCAAAAGCCCAATACCCAACACCCTATCCAGCTTCATCCCCCTGCAATGGAGCACCAAAAACGCCCACAATAACGCAGCAAAGAGGAACCCCAGCGTCACATACAAACAAGTGTCGCTAGGGAGCACGAACGGTTCAGGATATGCGTACCAAGAAGCTACCACAAGCGAGAGGCCCAGGCCTATCAATGTGTTGAATATAGGCCCCGCGTAGCACCCGGAGATGGCTATTTGTACCCCGTCGCGTCCCCTGTTAATCGCAATTGCCACGTCAGATATAAGATCCCCGAGAGAGTTCCCCCATGCTAACACAGTTACGCCGAGTACAGAAGCGCTTATCCCTGCTATGTTTCCTATAGAAACCAAAAGTGCCACTAACTCCTTGGCTAACATGTACGTCCATACTACGCTCATCAAGAATCCACCCAAAAGCCATGGGAACAAGCACTTTTTGGGTGGAGCGGCACTTTCGGTGGTCTCCGTCGCTATGATCCCGATAAGTGTCCCCATTAGGGCGCCGAACAGGTACGTTGTGAGCTTCACTTGGGAGCCCATTTCGCTGCTCTGCGAGCTCCATAGCGCGGCGAGAAGAAGCGGGGCGAGAGCGGCGGAAGCCACCGCAAATGGCTTCGACCATCGCTCCTCGGACACGTCGGGTATGGTCAATCTCCTCGGTAGATATAGCGGCACTTGTAGTGCGTACAGGAGCCAATACGAGTAGCTACGTATGCAGTGGTGTCGGTCGTCGTGGTCGTGGTCGTGGTCGTGGTCGTGGTCGTGGTCGTGGTCGTGGTTTTTTTCGACGGGCCTTTTTCGTACGCACTCGAGGTCTTCGACCTCGGTGCCGTTCAATAGCGGCGCTTCGAGATCGTCCCGTTTCCTCTCCCCGCCGCAGTGCGAGGCCCAAACGATTAGCACGTAAGCAACGTAGAGGCCGAGTAGCGCGGCCGAGCCCCAAATTCCGATTTTCCCGGAGACCAAGATGGCGAGGAGGGAGCCGAGGACGAGGGAGAGGAAAGCGGCGTCGCGCGCGAAGCCGCGGCGATCGACGGCGATGGCGCGGGGGCCGACGATGAGGGAGATGGCGCCGACGACGACGGTGGTGATGAAGAGCGCTCCCCCGAGCACGCTACTGAGGCCGAGGTCCCCCGCGCCGGCCCCTGCGAAAGAAACCACGCTGGAGAACACGTCCGGGGCGCCGTTGCCGAGCGAGAGCAGCGTCACTCCTGCGACGGTCGGCGGAAGCTCCAGAAGCTTAGAGAGGCTCTCTAAAGAGCAGCAGAAGTACCGGGACGCAGTGTTAGCTAACAAGTAGAAAAGAATCATAGCCAAAGCCCGTAAATTGCGTAGCCCAGTGCTGGATACTTCGCCAAATCGCAGTAGAAGATCTCCAGGTAATTGATGTAGCCCTGTGGGGCGCATAGGTTGTGTGATTTGATGTAGGAGCACTTCAAATTGGGATCTCTCAGACCCTCTAATTCCCCACAATCATCCTGCTGCTGCGTAAATTCGTAATTGGAGAGATGGGTTTTGGTGGGAGAAGAGGAATTGAGATGGGTGATTAGGAAAAACGACGAGGACAATAATTACCAACAAGTAGATGGTTACGATGATAACATTGCGTTTGTTAGATACAAAAAGAGCCATTAACAAGAAATTAATGAAGGATCAGAGGTTCAGGATCAGGAGAGAAATTGGGAGGCTTTAACATGATTTTGAAACATGAATGGGTTGTGCTAAAATAACTGGGAAGGTAAAGAGAGATTGGTTTGATGTGAGAGAGATTAGTGGGTGGTATGTAGCCAAATTATCAGGTAGGATATGATATATATCTTTTTCTTACACGTGAGAGAGAGAGAGAGACGGAGCAACCGAAAAGGAGTTTTGCAGTATTTAATGATTGAAAAGCTGGGTTGAAAGGTAAAGCAAAAGTTGGATGTACCCGGTGAACCGTGCGCCGCACATTTTAAGATTTTGTAGTTTGAACCTTGTATTGTAGACAGTTTTATATATCCGTACTTAGATACATACGGTAGGTAACATAATATCACAGTTTTTTAAATATACAGCAAATATATACGTTTCAAAAAAAACGACAAATTCTTTATTATATCAAATTAATTTATTAAACAATAAATTTTATGAGTCCGGCTATAATACTATCGATAGCACCAAGTAATTAGTGCTATCAAGTTTTCTATCGTTGGATGAAAAAATATGCGGTTGGGATTATAGTGGTCCCCTCAGATCTTTACTATTCAACCAACCACCTAGTAAACCCTAGGGGACCACTATCATCTTAACCACATATTTTTTAATCCAAAGACTAAAAATTTGATAGCACCAATGACTTGGTGCTATCGATAGTATTTTAGTCTAATTCAAATTTTATTATTATTTTTAAATTTTTGACATTTTAAATTATTATAATTTTTTAAAATCTTAACGCTTGGCATAATTATCGGTATATACGTGATGATTATTAGACTGTTTTTAAATTTCGTTAAATTTTTTAAAAAATATCTTTAAATGTTTTTTTTTTAAGTGCCACCTCATTGCGATACACCGAGTAGATGCACTAATTTCACGCTTAAAAAGTCGTGTGAAACCGCGGAGGAGTCAAAAGCCATTTGGCATTTTGTGAGGGGTTTCGCGAAGAAATAATACCTGGCAATTCATACGGGCGTACGGGTGTGAAAAAGAGAAGCGACGAGGTGGCGACCTGCTAAATTTCAGGAAAAAATTTGCACAGGAATCCCTCAACTATAACAGATATTAAAGAAGGTCCCTTAATTTTCTCTTTTTACCGATTCAAATTATTCCCATGTATGAAATGGACGCGTGTCGCTGGGCTCAGGTTCAGTCTAAGTATGTGGACATTTGAGCACCTTCCCCACCAAAAAAAAAAACACCTTTTTTTAGTAACATTTTGTTTCAATCAATAATTAAAGTTTTATTTACTATTAGATTACGATTAGATTTTTAATTAGGATTAGGATTGTTTCAAAGACTTATAAATAAAAATAACAAGCCAAATTATTATTATTATAATCATCATTTTAATTAATAATTTAATAAAAAAGTTTTATTATGAGATTTTAGCTTAGACTAAGTAAGGAGGTGCTGAATAAGGATACTGGGACATTTTGCTTTAATTTTTGTTTGAGCTGCTTTGGAAATCGTGTTAGGTTGTGATATTCCAGCTAAGTTTGCCGACATTATTCTGTGGATAATTAATGTGACACGTTATGACTTATGAGGCAGCGTATCGTATTCTCTAAGATACGGGTAGTAATTGGACGAGGAATCTCATTAATGAGCATAAAATAATTTTTTAATTATTAAATAAATAATAATAAAATATTATAAATTTTAATTTTTAAATTATTTTAAAATTTTTAGATAAAATCTAATAAAATCAATCGTCAATTCAAAAATTCTATCACCGAAAATTACTTAGAAGTACGGTTCTCCTAATAAGCACGGAGCTTTTTTTCGTACTTTCAAATCGTTTTTGATGTTGACACTTCTGAATCGATGATCGACTCTATTAGATTTGATTTAGAATATTTAAATAATCTGATAAAATAAATTTTATAATTTTTTGATATTATTTATCTAGTGATAAAAAAAATTTAAAATTAATAATTTTGATAGTGGTGACGAGCGGTTTGCAAATTTAACAGTGTAAAAATATCTAGATCAAATAAAATTTTGGTAAAAAAATTTTATATTATATAAAATAAAATTAATATTTTTGATCTAAAATTTTAATATTATTTGAGTACAGAAAAAAATATATATATATTATTATTATAATATGAAAATTTGATCTACAATAACGTGCTTCATTGGAATAACGCCGGTCAAATTTTAAGATCCCATAAAATTTATTGAGTTATCGTTTTGTAATCTGTGAGCATATTTTGAAATATTTATTGGTTACGTTTTTTCTAAATTATCCAGCAATAGTGAGTGAAAAAAAGTTCTTATATTGCACAGAATATACAGATAATATGTTTTTAAATTTTTTAGGAGAAAAGTTTCCCTCATTTTGATTTGTTGGTGTGATATCTAAGCTCGTGCATTATGTTCCCTGTTTGGGGCCACATTTGATCTCTTCAATTATTGGGAAAAGAATTAGTAAAATTCTTTCGATAGCTCTTTGGTGTAGTAGCAATAAACTCATGTTTAATAATCAAATAAAAAAATATGTAGATAAATTAAAATTTATTAATCAAAAGAATAATTATATTAATTTTTTTTTATATAGAATAATTTTAATTCGAGCCAAATCTATTATTTTTTTCTCGTTTTTTTATAATTAAATTACAAAATTAAAATCTCTTCTGGTATGCACCCATGCATGCACAAGATGCACCAAACTAAAAAAAAAAAAAAAACAGTCCCTCTCCCACGTGTAGCCGTACTATCCTTGCTTCACATTATAATACTTATATAGTCGTACAATCCAGAAGCGCTCCGATACTAATGGTAGGGAAACAGCGGTAGGATTGCTGAACACATCTCAATCCACACAGTACACGAGCGGAGCGAAAATAGAATTTTTCGTAAATGAAAGTAAACGAGAATGATCGTAGAAAACAAGCACGAAAATAACTAAGCAAATAAAACGAATAAGAAAACACAACACTACAACAAAATTATACTATAGCGGCACTTTTAAGTATTTCTAAAATTTGAAAAAAGTGTCGCTAGCAAAAATACCGATACTTATTATTAGTATCGCTATATGTGCCGTCGCCAGAATGTATAGCGACACATTTTTGTAATATATTCCAAAAAATGTGTCCCTATAACTAAATTTTGAATATAGATAGAATATAGATATGACACTTATACAAAAGTGTCACAAAAATGTGTTCTTATAACCTAATTTTGTTGTAGTGCAAGAACACAAGATTTACGTGGTTCAGCCAACAATATGTCGACCTACGTCCACGGATAAGACCACATCAATGTATTTTTCGATTAATCAACGATATAAAAGTATAAGGAGCAAAATTGGATTATAAGAATCTCTCTCACGGAAGCTCTTCATGTTTTTTCTCTCAATTAGGATTTGTTCAATAAAGTTCTGAAAAAAAAAAAAATAAATCACAAGAGTTAATATAACTCTAAAAACATAATTCTAATAGGAAATGATCTCCACCATCCATCCGAGTTTCCAATTCATTTATAGTCGTCGTCGATATTCTCTTAATAATTCTTTTTAAAATATCTCTAAATCATCCCTAATTTTTAGGAACAAGATCGGATCAAATTATAATCAAATCCAACATATTCAACCCATCGCTGAGTTAAGTACCGTGATGTCGACTCAAAATATGATTTTACATAATCCAATACATAGTTCTTATGTAAGAAAATAAATTTCGAAAACAAGAAGAAGAAGAAAACATTAATGCCAAATTATTTTTTCCATAAACTAGCCTTGGGTTGGGCCAAACATATCAACAGTGGGCTATGGTGAATGTTTGGCTCATTGAGTTCTTATATTCCCTTTTTTTCTTTTTTTTTCTTTTTTTTTTTGTATGTGGGTACATTGTCACTCTTACCCACTGCATTATATTAAGATTACAATAATACTATTTTATACTTCAAACAATATTAGTTAACTTCTATTTGCGTTCATTCAGGCTCTTTACTTCAAAGGTAAGCCCTACATAAAATAATGTGATATTATTTTTGTTTCATGCCTCTCTTTTTTTATTAGCAAAAGATGCTAGAGATATACCACCGTGAATGCTTAAATTTAGAATTCATATTCACGCAATTGATTTTTTGGGGCACAAATATGATAAGTATATGCAGACGGAGTTATAAAAATATAACGTACCAGTGACGCCTGTTAGAACGGGATAATTATGAACAAGTGGGTTTTATGGTAATTGTGTTTGAGAAGAGTTGATTGATAGGAAATTGACTAGCTTACATATGAAGAAAGAGATTGTTAGGAATTTATATATAATAATAATAATAATATATATATATATATATATATATATATATATATATATATATATATATATATATATATATATATATATATGAAATAATATGAGCATATATATAGAGAGTTCGGCGTTTGTAAAAATATCAATCACTTGGTGTTTGTTAGTTTTTCACCGTTAAATCTATCTCTTTTATCAATTACACCTCTTAGATTCATCCACTAAACTCTAGGGACTTACTGTCATCCTAATCGCTCATCTTTTCATTCAATTGCCGAAAATTTATAAACACCAATAATTTCGTACTTTTAAAAATATATGAGCTCAATTCCATGCATAGGATTGATATACGCTAATGCTACTAGGCTATTGGGCTCAATTCTACATGCATGACTTTTCGGCTTATCCAGGGTTTCATCGTTTCGCGGTATATCCTTGGGCTTCAATGAAGTTGGGCTTAGCCCAAAACTTCCCTACAATGTTTTTTTGCAGATTTAATGATCAAATTTTGAAAGCCCTATGCTTGAAATTGCATTGCCTTTGAAAGCTAAACCTTCCAAGTTTACTAACATTTATCATCAACTAAGTTTAATAAGCAAATTCTTTCTTGTACTCCTAAGTAAGCAATCATTAGGTGAGCGGTTCTCAAATGATTCAAGCCTCTCACAAACAACTCGTGTTTAATGAGTTTTAGGAACATGTTGGGTTCGAAAAAAAAAAAAAATTGTGATTCGTACTTATCGAGCTAAGCCTCTTTTAAGAAAAATCTGTTATTACAGATACGTTTCTATCTAAATTTGGTTTATTCGTGCGTCTATATACCACAATGTAATTTGCACCATTTCATCTCATACACTGTAATAAAGATCGAGATTTAACACAATAAAAGTTCGTTTATAATAAGATTAGGGCTAGAGATTGAAGTAAGAGTTTAAAGAGAAGGGTGGTGAAGAGTGTACTTAGTGTATGGACGTAGGGATGCACTAGGAGGAGACAATAATTTTTGGAGCTTTTGGCGATGGATCAAGATACTAAAATAAAATTTTAAAAATATTAGGTACTAGAAAAGGGGTTGTAAAGATTAAAACCCCGAACCCAATGATCGCGGGAGTTTAACCAATAATTTTTGGTGTTGACTAAAAACACACAACATATATAATCCGACTAATGAACTAAATTTGACCTTTAGATGACCAAATTTGTAAGCTTACAACAGAAATTAGATTGTGAGTGTAGCATTGTTCAACCTATAATTCAGCTAACCGCTCCTCTACATATGTTTTTCTTTCCTTTTGGATACTCCAAGTAGAAGTGTAATGATTCGGTCCACTAGTAATAATAGTCCGTTGAGCTCAAATTATAGTAAAAAATACTTAAATTCAGTTATTATTACTAGTGTCAATCACAATTTCATTCCCATTCGATGTTGGACTATTGGGGTTTAGGCCTGATGTTCTCGTCAACCCAACAGCTCAAGCCCTGTCATTTAGACCCAAGCTTAGCCGAGACTCGTCACACACTTCTGGCTGGTAATTGGCTCCGATACCAAATGTAAGGATCCGACCAACTAGCAATAATAATCATTGGGTCCAAATCACAATCCAAAATGTTTAAACCCAATTATTATTATTAGTGTCTATTATCTCTTATATACCTAATCAAAATTTCATTTACGTTCGATGAGAGACTATTAAGGTGTCATAAGAAGCTCTAAGCTCTAGTCATTTATATTTCTCTTCTTCTTTTTATTTTCATTTTTTTGTTGCGCTCATGAAAAATCTATCTAATAATAAGCTCCATTAATAAAAGCATCGATTTCGAATTCAAACGCAGAACTGCATTTATAATACTACAAATATTTTTTATAAACTACAAACAAAAATAAAAACATCTGACGTAAATTCAAACGCGAAACAATATTTATACGACGGGCAATATATTTTATAAACTATAAATTACAAAATTAAAAGCATCGGCCAAATTAGAATGCAAAACTGCATTTAACTGTATTTATAATACTGCAAATATTTTCTATAAACTACAAACAAAAGTAAAAGTATGTGACGTGAATTCAAACGGAAAAGTATATTTATAGAAATACCGATATATTTTATAAACTATAAATTACAAAATTAAAACCGGAGATATATTATATAAACTACAAGATGGCTGCAGGTGCAGCAACTAGAATGGTGGATCAATGGTGGATGCGTCCAATGGAATGAAGCTTCTTGGTTACTTCGCAGCACAGAAACAGTAACTTAATTACAGGAAGCATATATTGGAAATATGGTAAAAAACCAAACAAGTACGGCACTCTTTTCTACAGCACTCAGTGTTATTTATAGGAATATGAGCAACCAACCATCCTCTTTCTTTCTACTGCCCTAATCTTATCTTAAAATATGTGGACCATGGGATGTAAAAAAGATGTAGACACCTTTTCATCATTAGGGTATGTTCAGCACTCAGTGTTATTTATAGGAATATGTGCAACCATTATTCTCTTTCTTTTTAAAGAAATGCTATCTGTGCACTCTAGAATAGGAATACTATTTGTATACTCTAGAATGATATACATCTTATATTATTATCTATCTAAAAATGAAATAAATTTTATCTATTATTTAAAAATATATATTTAATCCGTTTGGTAACAGAATAAGACAGAACTAACTATTCTAGGGATAAGAATAAAGTACGGAACTAATGTAAAAAGGCGTTTGGGATGATTTCGAAAATAAGAGATTTTATGTTTGGTATGAAAATGAGGAATAAAAAGAATAAAGAGTTTTAATTAAGGTAAATTACTCTTTTGTCCTCAAATTTTATTATATAATAATGAGATAAGAGATGGTGCCTCGATTGACGTGGGATGGTATTTAAGGAAAAAATAAAAGGGTGGTTGGAAAGAGTGAGAACAGTAATTCTTACTTATTCTAGTTGTACCGAAACAAACTGTACTGATTAATTTCCGACACGTTTGAAAGAATAAAAGAATATCCCTCCGATTCCGGTTCTATACGGAATCCAAACATACCATTAGCTTTTTCCTTCTTTTTACAATTCTAATCTTATCTTAAAATATGTGGACTATGGGGTGTAAAAAGATATAGTTAGTTACCTTTTCATTATTAGGGCACATTTGGATTGGCAGTAAAAAATTACAATAGTGTTTATAAATTAAAGTTTGATCTAAATAAAATAAAAAAAATTATAATTCTAAAAAATTTTACAGTTTTAAATTTTAAATTGTTTGGATGCATATTATAAAATTTTATAATTTTTTTTTTCAATTTAAAATTTAAAATTTTAAAAATTTAAAATAAAATTAGTAATTTTATATTTTAGTATTTTAAAATTAAAAATTTTATAATTTGAAATTAAAAGTTAAAAATTTAAAATTTAAAATTTTAATTTATCAAACTAAAAATTGAAAAATTTAAAAATAAAATCTAAATTTAAATTTTAAATTTTAAAATTAATAATTTTAAATTGTAAAATTAAAAGTTATTATTTTAAAATAATAAATTTTAATGTTTAAAATTTAAAATTTATATTATAAAATTTAAAATTTAAAACTTTAATTTTTAAATTTTAAATTTTTGAAATTTGAAACTTGAAATTTAAAAACTAAAAATTTAAAAAATTTATAATTTATAATTTATAATTTGAAATTTGAAATTTAAAATTTTAATATATATTCAAATTTAAAATTTTAAAATTAAAATCAAATTCAAATTCAATTTTAAAATTTTTAATTTTCAAATTTAAATACTAATTTTAAAATTTAAAATTTTTTGCTGAAAGTTTAAATTTAAAACTTTAAAATTTTAAATTTAAAATTTGTCATACCTTGAAGGTAAGGGAATCTAAGAATGGTAGAATTTTTTTTCTTTGGTTAGAGTAAATTTTTACTTTACCCTATTTCATAGGATATATATAGTATAACTATGTTTTAAAAAAAATTATATTTTTAATCATCCAAAAGCTTCAAAAAAAAAAAAAAATTCTATTAATATAGTATAATTTAACTATGCTATATTTTTTATGCATCTAAACGGATTCTTAATATTAAAAGCATACCGAAGTTCTATGAGACAGTTTCTATATTATAATTTTTTTTTTTTAATCTTTTTCTTCGTTATTTTCAAGATTACTCAATAATTATTTAATGAGTTTTATTAGATAAGTAATTTAATAAGTTAAATCCTCAACTATTTAGACCAACAATTTGGTCAACAAAATAATACAAAAACAAGAGGTGAATCTCCTGATCACAATTCAAATATCAATCATTCAGGAGTGGACAGGATTATGTATGATATTGAGGTGGTCACTGTGGGGTGATTGGAATCCCGATGAGAGCCCTTCACATGGACGAAAATGTAACGCAAATTACAAAAAGTTGAGTCACAAGATTTTTTCCGCATGCAATAATATTCAGTATCATGAGCTTCGCAATTTCAGTTTCGTTTTCCGTATAATTTATTAAATTTTATAAAATAATGATCATGTTTTAGAAACTTATATTTAATATTTTTTGTTCGTATTTGGAGTCGAAATTTTTTTAATAAACTCTGTGAATAAATTTAAATTTACAAAATTCTTGCCTTATTTGCATTTGCGTAAAGTAATATTCAGTATATTGAGCCCATATAATTTGTTAAATTATATAAAATAATAGCTATCTTTCAAAAGCTTAAATTATCAGTATTTTTATATTTAAGCTCAAATTAAATCTTTTACTAAACTCATAACTTGAATTTAAATTAAGATAAAATATAAAGTCCCGTCACAAGATTCTTGTGTTATTAGCATGCAATAATACTGAAATAGAAAAATCAATTTTGGTATAATTTGTTAAATTATATAAAATAATAAATTATATAAAATAATAATTATTCTTCAAAAGCATATAAACTGTCAGCAGAAAACGATATTTTTGTATTTAACACTCCTTTCCGGTTGAAAATTTTTTATTAGACTAATGACATGAATTTAAATTAAATAGAAAAAAATAAGTTCTATTATCATGTGGAATTATGTAAAATAATCATGACTGACCTTTTAGTAGGTCCATAATATGAATTATTTGAATTAAATAGAAAAATATTAATTTTTACATCATATAAAATTATACGAAATAATAATTATTTTTCAATTTTTTCTTTTTTTTTTTCACGAGTCTGAACTCGAAATTTTTTAATAAATTCATAACGTAAAATTAAATTAAATAAAAAAATTAATTATATTAATAATTTGGAATGATTGGAACTGAGAAACTCATATTCTAGCTTACTATAGTATAAAATTATATAAAATATTATTATTATTATATTTAAAACAATTATCGGTGAGAGTTTCGATAATCTTTATGATTTTGATATCGACTATATGAGTTTTTAAAGTCACGAATTCCATCTTCAACATCTGCAAGAAAAAAAAAATATATTAAAAAAAAAATTGAATATGCTTTTTCCGCTGGTACGGGCTAAAGTTCTTATGCATATATAATGTGTAGAAAAGATAAAGCCAACTACTGCTTGAGTCCATTTTAGTGGTCATTGATTTGACATTGTGTTTAGCATTCATTTTTTTGTATAAAAGTTTAGTATTTCTACTCAAGTTTAGTGGTTTTTTTACATATTTTACTGAGTGAAAATTTAATATTTATAATACTACAGTAAAAATCGTGAGTAAGAGGTTTGATTTTTTTTATTAAAAAAATTTACTATTCATGATTATAAGATAGCATATGTATATTATCTACGAAATAATTTATAAATTAAATATAATACCTTATTGTAAATATTTAATCATACATATTATCTATCAAATTCATTAATAAAATAAAAATATATATTAAATAAAATACTTAAAAAATAACCTATTTGTATAATATTTTTTGTCACAGGGAATAATATGATAATATCACTTATATTACGTGATAAAGACGTGACCTATTATGTTGTTTATCACGAATTAAGTCGCTAGTGAATAAATTTCGTAAGTGGGTACTCTGCATGCTTTTGATGCCTTTGCCCCATAACTGCATGGAAAATGTTTCATACAAGTCTTTAGCTTCTTCTGCAGTTAGATTTACTCAATTTCTTAAAAATAACAAATATTAAAATATTAAAATATAATATTTATAATATTTATATTTGACACTTTTTCAGTACATCTAAGCTGCGTTTAATTCAGCTATAAGTTAGAACTGTTTATTTCAGAAATAGTTATAAGTTCAAGAACAAGCTGAAATAAGATTAATTTTACTTTTAGATAAAAATTAGGCTGTTTCTAAAAAAAAAAAATAGAAATAAGAATAATTTTAATTTTAAAATAATAATATTTTATCTAATTAATTAATATAAAAATATTCGATAAATAATAAATTAATTTATTTAAGTAATTATTGCTAAATAATTCTAAATATTAAGTGATAAAATAATTAACAATAATGAGTATTGTTAGTATAGTACTTAACTACAAATAATTTAATAAATTAATAAATTAATTAGTTAATTATCTATAGTTAAATAATTAATTAATAAAATAATTAGATTAGTCAAAATATTAAATTAATTAAAGTGTTAACACAATAATTAAAATTATATTTACTTTAATTAAACTCATTCGCTAGTGGGAACAAACTTGTTTCAGAGAAAAAAAAAAAAAAAAAAAAAAAAAAAAAAAAAAAAAAGATTGAACTGTAGTTCGAGTCTTATATCAACTTATTCGAGAGACGAGAACTACTGTTACCATCCAAACCAAACGCGTTTGGAGAATAAGGCTGGAATAATAGTAGAAATAATCTAAGGGTAGAAAGCTTGATAGTACAAAATGCTTGATGCTATCGATAATATAGTAGTCTTATATATATATATATATATATATATATATATATATATATATATATATATATATATATATATATAATTGAATTCCTATGCTTGTAAAAGTACAAAGTTATTTGTGCTTGTGGGTTTTTTACCGTTGGATGTAGGAATGTGCGGTTAAGATGATGATGGGCCCTTTGGGTTTAGTGGGTGGTTGGTGAAATAGTACGATCTAAGGAGTATAATTAATCAAAGATTTAGATCTAACGGTAGAAAACTTACAAGCACCAATGGCTTGGTGTTTGTACAAGCACAGTAGCCGAACTCTCTCTCTCTCTCTCTCTCGACTATATATATATATATATATATATATATATATATATATATATATAGTCCAACTATTATGCTATCGATAGTATCAAGTATTTGGTGTTATTAAATTTTTCACCATTAGATGTATCCGTTAGATCATACTATTTTTTCAACTACCTACTAAATCGTATGGACCCACTATCATCCTAATCATATTTTTTTTAATCTAAGAGCTAAAATCTAAAAGCCTCAAGTGTTTGTTGCTATCGATAGTATAGTAGCCTAGTTCTATATATGAATTGACTCATTAAAACTATGTAAAATTAGTTTATATTTTGAAGCTTTTATATTACGTTACATAACACAAATCAATATGATGGCAATTTCATCATGAGTCTTAAAGAAAAAAAATAGCAACTTGTAAAGTCAAACAACTGCAGTTATTAGAATATCTAATTAAAAGTGCAATTACGTGGTAACTTAAACACCAAATTAATGAAGAGCAAATATCGAGTACTTATTCATAGCTACTTTATACATCCAGAGGCTTGCATACAAAAAAAAAACCCCTCCTCTCAACTAATAACCCATAAAACCTCTTAGTAATTACTACCAACATAATATTTGCTCCATAAAAAAAAAAAAAAAAAAAAGGAAATACTACAACCAAAATAAAATAAAAAAAAAAAGAAAATAATAATAAAAAAAAACTAATAATTAATTAATGGTACTACCCATTAATTAATTTAATTAATGATTCAAAGTTGCACCAACCCGAGGCTCTGCGAGAGCCTGAGCGAGAGGAAGCACAAGTAAATGGCCAGCAATCCAATCCCCAACACCCGGTCCAGCCGCATGTCCTTCCTCGGGAGTATAACCAGGGCCCACAAAAGCCCACCAATCATGAAGCCCAGAATCTCGAACAGGGCCGGGCCCACCGGCACGAGGAAAGGGTCCGGGTGCACGGCCCACGAAGACACCACGAGCGACAGCCCCAGACCAGCGAGCGTGTTGAAGATGGGGCCTGCGTAGCATCCGGATATCGCGATCTGCGCCCCGTCCTGGCCCCCGTTCGTCGCCATCGCCACATTCGCAATCAAGTCCCCGATAGAATTCCCCCACGCCAAAACGGTGAGCCCCAGAATGGAGGGGCTTATCCCGAAGATGTAACCCAGCGAAACCAGCAGCCCCACCAGCTCCTCCGCAATGATGTAGGTCCACAGCACGCTCATGAGAAACCCGCCTGCTAGCCACGGGAAGACCACCTTTTTCGGGGGGCTGTTTTTCATCGTGGTGTGCATCGCGAATAGGCCCAGTATGAGCCCAACAAGGCCCGCGTAGAGGTATATGGTCAGCCCTTCTTTCGAGCCCAGCACCCCTCTCTTCGAGTTCCAGAACGTCGCTATTAAGATCGGCGCCAGCGTCGCCGAGGCTACCGCGTAGGTCCTGGACCAGCGCTCCTCTGAAACGTCCGGTATTGTTAATCGCCTGGGCAAGTAGAGCGGCATGTCTATGGCGTAGAAGACCCATCTGAGGCAGCACGACGCTCTCGATTTGATCATTGTGTACCTGGACCTGGACCTGGATGATGATGATGATGATGATGATGATGATGGTGACGGGGATGACGATCCCTCCTGATCGTAATCTTCCGCTTTGGTTTCGGAACCTCCTTCTTTTTGTGCGGCGGCGGCGGCGGCGGCGGCGTCGTCGGCGGCGGCGGATGTAGGGTCGTCGAGCTCTTTGGCGTCGACGATCATGGGCACGACGAGGTCCTCGTACTTCTCCCGGCAGAAGTGAGTGGCCGATACTATGGAGACGTAGACGAAGTAGAGGGAGGTGAAGGCCATGGCGCCCCAGATGGTGATCCTGCGGACGACGAGGATGGCGAGGAGGGAGGAGAGGACGACGACGAAGAAGCAGACGTCGCGCACGAAGCTGGACCGGTCGATGCGCACCGCGTGGGGCAGCGAGCTGCCGCAGATGTTGATGATACCGACGACGACGCAGGACACGAAGAAGGCGCCCCCCAGCACGCTGCTGAGCCCCACCTCGCCGGAGCCGGACCGGAACGAGACGATGCTGGCGAAGACGTCGGGGGAGCCGTTCCCCAGCGACAGCAGCGTCACCCCCGCGATCGTCGGCGACAGGTTCAGCACCCTTGAGAGGCTCTCCACCGACGAGCAAAAGTACTGCGAGGCCGTGTTGCCCAGCAAATAGAAGAGAACGAGAAGCCACAGCGCCAAGAGGGTGTAACCTAACGGCGGGTACTTCCCACACAAGCAGTAGAATATGCGGAGGTAGTTCACGTAGCCTTGCGACACGCATGGGGTTTGGGTCTTTAGGAAGAGGCACTTCGCATGCGGGTCCCTGAGCTTGTGGAAGCCAATGCAGTTGATCCCCTTGGGAGTTTGAAGGCCATTGATGAAGGTGGTGGGAGAGCGAATGTGTGATGTGAGGAAGAAGCATAGCAGCAGGAGAAAGGATGTGTTTATGAAGGCCTTCAAGTTCTCAGAGAGCACAAATGCCATTATTATTATTATTATTATTATATATCAATATGACAATATCAATATTACCACAACTGGTATATATAATTAATTAATAAACTCTACATATAAGAGAATTAAATCTTAATCGAAACACACCACCACCACCCTTGAAACCAACTTTGTAGAATATAGAATGAGAGGAAGAGCTAGTATGGCTAGATAGAGAGGTTTATTAATTTGTTTGTGTTTATGGTGCTAATTAAGCCTCGTCTCCTTAATTTGGATCCGCAAGCATGAAAATAAATAAATCAAATATATAATATAATATGGGCTTTAGAAGTAGTAGCAGCAGCAGCAGCAGAAAAAGAAGAAGAAGAAGAAGAAGAAGAAGGAGACAGAAGATATATAAGATTCTGGTGATTCTTGTTGTGGGAGAATGTATGAGAAAGGGAGGAGTAATGAATGGGGTGAAAAAGAAGGGGTAGGGGGATTATAACTTCAAGGGTGTAGAGTTTTTTTAGGGCCAGTGACTTTGGATTCTAAGGATATATATATATATAGGCTTAGTGTTGGTAAAAATGTATTGAACTTATCTCTTCTATGAACTATCTATGAACTACGAACTATATATGGCCTCTTTTGATTATTCAAGTATTATTTTTAAAAAATTTACTTTTATACTCCAACTTATTTATTTATTTATTTGATTTAAACTCTATAATGATTTTTTTCGTATTAAATTTAAGCTCATTACTTATTCTAACAAATTTTTAGTCATATGAATTATATATATGTAAAACATGCTTAATCAAACTGTAAAAATAAATAATCCATGCAAATTTTAAAATATAAGAGTTATTATTTTATTTAAATTAAATAAATTAAAGAATATAGATAATTTATACTTTAGACCAAAATGAATCATAATTTAGATAAACTTCATACACTTTTGCATACAACCTTTTATGTAGAAAAGCAAAAAAAAAAAATCAAGAAGATTTACACAAAAGATGAAAATATAGTACAGTTAAAAGGCATGGTATTTTGTAAGATGATTCACGTGCCGAATAGAAAGAACACTCTTGAATAATTAGTGAGCTAGCAAATCAAAATTATTCCCTGCACCTCATGCATTTATACTTCTCATGCACCGCACTTCATTATTAATTTATAAGAATATTTTTTTTTACAATTAAAATCTAGTGTGGATCTAATGTATAAACGTACGTAGTTACTTTTGAAAAAACCTTTATTAAGCAATGATACTTGTTCAAGATTTATAACGAATTTTCGATACCCAGGTATATTAATTTACTTTCATAAAATATATATAATAAGCTAAATTTTGATTATGAGATCTCTCTGATAATATTTTTTATAAAAATATGGCGGAAAAATACAATGGATGCATGCATGAGCATGCACAAAGTGTTGGAGGATCACTGTACGAGATTAAATTTGTTGGATTCTTATGAGAGGGAATTGGTGTTGGGTGGGTTGTAGTGATGGAACAGCACATCCTGCATAGCTCTCTCTGTAAATGGACCGGTACTACGTATAGTTGATAATGTGTTCCCCACGTGATGTTACATACGCTTCTTATTTTTAAAACGTTAAATCCACCGTTCAGTAGAACGAGATTTCCACGAAATTTCCCAAACTCACGCAGGATTTTTTGTTTTCTACTATATCATTATATCATTTGGTTCAGAAATGAGTAAAGTTTTTTTTTTTTTTTTTTTTAAATAGATAAAAGTGTTTGTCGGATCAAATCTGAATAGCTAATATATTATATTTGTATCATAAAAATAATAAATAAAAAAACTTATATATCATATCCATTTAATTAACTTCACATCGAAATTTGAATTTGAATACTTAAGTTACTAATATATTTCTTAAGTCTAATTGAATAGGTTTAGATAGTGACTAATCTATATATTATCTGCTTAAAAATTCGGTACGGATCGGATACGGATCAGGTATGGATCGAGTGTAGGAACGGATTTAGAAAAAATGATATTCAATAGGTAAGCTGCGGTAAACAAAATATCCTCCAAAAATAAAAAAAAAATTAGTGAAACTCATCATGAATCGAAACATAACCAATAAAGATCGAGTTCTTCATTCTAACACTCCGCTGAGTTGAGATGTTACATAATGAGTCCACTACGAGACTATGTCGTTTTCCTTAAATTAGCTTAGAAAATCCACTAAGGTATTCCTCTTCTCGATCAAATTGAAAAATTTTGATGGATTTTTCAGTTTGCTTCTCTATTTCACATCTGAATTTTTTTAACTTTTCAAAAGTTTCAAATTTGTGTCTCATTAGATAGACATATCATACCGTGAGTAATCATCAGTAAAAATTATGAAATAGAGATAACCACTCCTGACCTGCACATCAAATGGGTCATACAAATTAGTGTGTACCAAGACAAATATATCGGTGACCCTTTTCCTTTGTCCTACAAATTAATATGGATGGCAATCCAGCTCGCTGTTCGCGAGTCATCTCGTGTTCGGCTCAAAATATATATATTTAAGAAATGCTCCTATAAATTTTACTATTTAGGATTTAGGCCAACCTAATATAACAAAATCATTTTTTTTATAAATTTTAATTATTAGATTAAGATTTTAATTTTTAATTTTTAATTTTTTTTTAACTTTACATCTAATAGTGAAAATGAAAATTTAACTTATTATTCGTGAGCCAACTCGCATTCGGCTCGTTAATAAACGAGCCGAACACGAGCCAAATTTTTTAGCTCAATATCCCGGTCCTAGTTCGCTCGTGTTCGGCTTGTTGACACCCCTACCTATAAGGGATAGTTTGATCATTTTTTCTTGAAAATAGAATTCACGGACTATATAAGGCTCAAACGTCAACAGGCCAATAAGCTCATCTTTCTCCAATCTGTTAATCCTTTACTCTCAGACATGACCAAGCCTTTAGTGCCACATATACTTTAGATTCATCTCATCTCTAGGCCTCTTAGATCCAACGACACTCACTATCTGCTTAGAAACATTCACAAATACATCCATATGTAAATGATAAAGACTATGAATCATAAAACCACAACCAACAACTTTATTTTTAAAATAAATTGTGTAGTAGCCTTTATCAAAATACTACCGTCGTATGCTAAAGAAGAAACAAAAATCAAATTCTTACTTGCAGCAGGCACATAATAACAGTTTTTAAGTAATAAAACATGTCCTAACGATAGTTGCAAAGGATAGGTGTCAGTAGCCACAGCAGCAATTCTTGCCCCATTGCCAACCCGTAGGGTGATTTCGCCTTCCCTCAGCCTCTAATTTCTCTTAGACACTGTATTGAAGTACACAAATGAGAACTAGAATTAGAGTCTATGACCCAACTAAAAATAGAGAAAACCGTATGGTTAGTTTCTATTATGAGCAAGTCTGACATACCTTCCGAAGGTGTGTCTTTCTTCTTATTCTTTAAGCTCTCTATATAAACAAGACAATTCCTCTTTTAATGGCCGTCGATATTGTAGTGGAAACATTTTTCTTTGTCAACGGCTTTCTTCTTAGGAGCTTTTCTTTTGGGTTTGTTCTCTATCTTTTTTTTCTTTTTGGATTTTTTTCCTTTCAATTAGACTTTCTTTTAGAAGAGAAAACCCACTCCATAGCGAGAACTGAGCCCCTTCAACCCTTCAAAATCCCCTCTATAGTTAGCAACATATTCAATAAAGCAGCGAAGGTGTAGTTAATTTTATTCATATGGTAGTTTACAATAAACTATTCATATGAATTAGGAAGAGATTGCATGATCAAATCAACTTGCAATTTTTTATTCATTTTCATGTTGAGCTTCTCAAGTTCCTTGAGGTCTTTAATTATTGTCAAACAATGATCATGAGCAGACTGCCTTTTTGATAAGTTGTTGGACAGTTTGGTAATGTGGGGAGGTTCTTGTCGAGAACATAATTGAGCTTCTCGAAACTCAAAACTATTTTTAAGTTTTTAAACCAGTCTTTATAATTAGTTCCGGTTAAGCGGTTAGTTTTGAGAATACAAGAAAATTGATTGAAAGCGAATATCTTGTTTTGCATAGAGTAAATATTCAAATTAGAAATTTGTATTTGTTTTTAAAAAATTATTTCAAGGACATTTAAAGATAAACGTTAGCCTTCCATTATTTTCTCGAGTCTCTTACACTCCTCAGGTAGAGAAACGGAAATCCAACACGACAAAGGTTTAAAGTGGTATTGCGGTCCCACCAGTTTAGCGCACCTTCTCACCTGACAGATACTGGCGATACGCAAACCAATGAGTAGACAACTCTTGTCTAATACTTCTTAAACAAATTGTAGTGATCTTTGGTCTCTAAGTCATGTAGGCTTCACATGACAGATATTGGCCTTATTC
Source organism: Tillandsia leiboldiana (assembly GCA_029204045.2). NCBI lineage: Eukaryota > Viridiplantae > Streptophyta > Magnoliopsida > Poales > Bromeliaceae > Tillandsia > Tillandsia leiboldiana. Next base: position 1,561,045 of record CM055065.1, read on the forward strand.
CTTAGTTAAGTCAGACCCACTGTTCAAACGTGTAAGCAAAGTCGTCATTAGATTTCTCACTTGACAGATATTGGGCCCAACCACATCTTTACTCCATAGTATCTTATACTAATAGAGTGGTTGCGTTTTCTCGATACAACCGAACACTATAACCAGTCGTGCCAGTCAACACCAGAAAAGACGCCCGCACTTCAACAACGGTGGAAGACCGCTCGACTTAATATTTATGAGAAGATTAGCATTTAGATCTCATATTTAATTTTATTTATTTACATCTCATGCAAATAAAAATAATATGCGTATAAAAACATAATGCAAACAGGTGATGATTATGAATCTAAAAATAAGATTCGTGCTCGAGCCACTGAGCCGAAATTGGGGTCTAAGGGTTATAAATACAACCACACACACGTCATTGGTTTGATCATCTTCAACTTTTTGATCCGATCCAGAGTTACAACTTGATTCGATCACTATCAACTCCTTGATCCGACCGCTATTAAGTGCTCGTCTCGATTTGGGCTTGTTGTGTGCTATCGGTTTGCAACCAATTAACTAATGAAATGCAACCAAACATAATACAATCCAATAAAAGAATAAAATCACATTAATTACATTCGATAACTTTTATCTCTAATCTATCGAGACACACAGGTCTCCGAATAAAATTGACAGTCCATACAGAATTACTGTAGCAGTCCGGACAGAATTACTGTAGTAGTCTGGATAATTTTTTTAAATTTTTTTTTTGAATACTGCGAATTAAAATAATTTCAAATTGATCAAAATTTAATGATTTTTCGAATCTGGTAAAATAATTTATTAATCATTCAATTAACAAAGAATGATATAAAATACCAAAATCTATAATTTTAATTTTAAAAATATGAGGGTGGCTCCGATACCACTGTTAGAATTTTGCGCAAAATGAAACGTAGCGGAAAAAAAAAATCAAATAAAACTAGATTTCAAAACTTGAAATCCGATTTCAAAAAACACACAAAATAGGATACTCATATATTTAAAATTAAAAAGAAAAGAAAGATTTAATCTTCACCTTTGTCTGGGGAGATCTACCCCGCAATATAATGATTGTGAAATTTTGCTCTCTTGAAGCCGCACACGCGTCTGTTCTTTACGGGCATCCACACGAGGTTGCCAATCTGATCGAAATTCTCACTAAGATGCTAACTCTCTTACAAAAAACGTCTTTCTTTAATCGTAGATATTTGAAAAAGAGGAAGGAGAAGGAAGGATGACGACTAAGGTTTTCTTTAAAATTCTCATAGCTATAACAAGATATATAAAATGTGATAAACTTAAAATTAGATTTAAGTTTATCTTATTCTAATCGGTTCAATCAATTAAATCCTAATTTAATTCAACTGAAGCTCAATCATAATTTGATCAAATCAAATCAATAATACAATATTTACACTTAAGTTCTCTCACAACTCACTAACTATTAGTAAGTCCTCTCTAGCAATATTTGCACTTTAATATCTCTAATGTGCAATAATTATAAATTAGACCAATTATCAACACAATTAAGCCCTCAGACGATTCAAAAATCGCGATCCAGCTATCCGATCAGTCATAACCTCTTATATGTGTGACCACATGTGTTCTATTCTATCTGGTAGTGAGATATATTTTTATCACCATCAACAATATCACTGAAACTCTTTTCAGTGGGTCAGCACAATTCTAACTCAGCCCAATAAGAATTATCGATTATGTAGATAATTCTTGCGAGTCCCGCAATCCACCAGTGACGCCTAACGGTATGTAATGGCATACCAGTAGAATGGAATACTGAATCTCTAGGTGCAGTTAACGTGTGATATAATCATTTTATCAGGAGTCCCGACTAGGCGGAGGTCATGGAATTACTCGTCAAACCCTCAAATTTATTCGCCTCGAGTTTCTAATATCGAAAATCCTTTCTATTGTTTACTCTACCCTGGCAAAAGTTTTCTAAACTCGGTCTCATAAATCACATAGGACTAACTTCCTTATCTACTAAGGGCGATACCGCGATAGATTCCATATAGATGCACATCCTATTCCTACAATAAAATTACTGCAGCCAACATGCACCGCAAGGTTCCAAATGGCTAGGGACCAAGTGTATGTACAGTCAAACTACAGTAATTCTATTGTGAATAACTAAGACATCGCAAGTCAAAGGACCAGTCACACTACTATAATCTCAAGTAAGTGACCGACGAATGAGTAGACATCCAAATGACTTTTTAGGTTGGTCACGCTCAGTACTCTTGTTTTCTAGCAACCACTTGCACATTTACTTTATTGTCCCCGCACTGTTAACTCAAGACTCGTTTATCCTAAAAGGGAAGCAATCTGTGCACCAATCTTACCGGATCAACCACTGTTCTCATGATGATCCATCAATCGGGAGCATCTAAGAATTAATCACCAATGATATATGTTTCAAATTCTCAATTCTTGAGAATACGTATCATTATCTTATTATTTTTTTAACCAATTTATAGACACATTTACAATATGAATGAAAATAAAAATTTAATTATATTTATAATATAAAAAATTAAATATAAATTTATATTCTAAAAAAAAAAAAAAAAAAAAAAAAAGTGTCGGCCTGATTGACTTATATATAAGACATACATCTGAACGTTAGTTGTTTAGTTATGTAATTTTCTAGAATACTTAATTAATTTTGTTTAAAATTTATTTAATTCTTAAAAGTGCAATTTTGGAGCTCGAGGTTATTTTAGTCCAATTAAAAAAGGATTTGTACGAGTGGAAATTAATAATTGTTTGTAATTAATTATTAAGCGCGATACGCCCAAAGCGGACACTTAATCGTGTTTAGTACTTTAACAACGACACATTCCCAAACTCATTTGCGATAAAAATTGGAGCTTTAGAAAGGGGGGCGAAGGAGCTTCTCGCACGATGGAGATTTCGATCAAACCCTCGTCTTTTTCCGCATCGAATCCCTCGATCCCGTGTTGCAATCCGTGCGCAATTAGGGTTACGATCGAAGGACGCGAATCCCCGTCGAATTTCCGTGCTTTATCCGCTGTTTCGTCGGCTTTTCGCTGCAGTGCTTCTAGGGTTCTAACCTTTCCTTAATCCCTTCTGTTTTGTTCGATTTTTCTGGTAATTTGTTTCGATTTGGTGGTAATGGGTGTTTTGGATTTTGGGTTCTTTTGTATGTGGGTATGTTTGCGAGATAATACTAAATTTGAAAATAATCCCTCCTATTTGATTTATTATTTACTAGGGAATGAGAAGTTGGGAATGTTGGATAAGGGGATTAAATTGACATTTAATGCTTAAATTATTTGTATGCAACATCATGAATCCACCTAAATCATTGAGTTGATAATCACTAAATCAAAACGTTTAAAATTACTCAATCTTCAGATCACACCTGTGAGTTATATGTGATTATCAGGGGAGACAAATTATATTTGTTAACCCTACAACTAGGGCCTATTTGATCTGGATGAACCCTTTTTAGAATTTTTGTTTAAGTAGAGGTATTTAAAAAAGCACTAATAGTGTTTCGAATTGAGATTCGCGCAATAGCTTCGCGCCGCAACAGAAGCTTAAGCTTCAAATTTGAGCTTTCATCTTTGGCGCTCAGAAAGTCATTTTAGCTTCCAATAACGAAAGCGTTTTGTTTGTCAAATAGGTGATAATTCTCGTAGTAGAAAATTTGCTGCGGAAGCTGAACCAAACAGACACTCGAATTCGACAAATGCAGCTTTTGTTTAAAAAATTATATGCTTGGGTAACTTCGGTGTTGTGTGACACCCGCATGTTGCGATATCTAAGGCAGGGATGTGTGGTGTATTAATCCCAGATTGAGGACTTGCAAACAAATCCCGCGCAGTTCCTTTTAGGGTTCATATAGTTAATCCCACTAAGTGTGAGAGCTAAACCTTAGTTAGATTACGAATGATACCTGCTCTTGACAAATCACAGTTATACTGTAAAGATTGCTAGTCTCGGCAAGACTCTTAATCACTTTATCTGCGAGATATCTTTTATGAGGAATACCATCACTCCTCTCAGTAGATCCAAAATAGTGAATTGATTGTTTGATATCTCTAGCTCTAAGTTTCTGCTCTGTATGATTGGTCAGTACTCTTTCTTTATAAATTCTTTCTGTTTTCACTTCCAGTCTACTTTTGCGGTATTCATACTCCATAGCTTCATGATATGTTATCTTAAATCTTAGACTTTAAATGCTTTTTTTCTATACTTTCCAAAATTTTTACCCTTAAAGCAGTGAAACTATTCAACAAGATTGACTACAATGACATGTTTATATATCTTTAAATGCATTGCTATTTGTGTCCCGCTAATAGTTCCATTTTCTTTAATTTTGGTAATCCTTTTTCAGAACCTTTTTGCCAGGATTGGTAAAACCAACCCAAAGTATACTTGGAACAGAATTTTTATGCTTAATCTTTTCTTTCATGTTCTTTTCTATTTGAACACAGGGTTTGTTAGTTTGCTGATTGATATAAAACTAGAAGAAAGAAGTATTGTACAGATTTTGTGCAGTTTTGCATGCTTTCCATTCTGTGCATCTCTATTTAATTTTCCTGTGTTACAGATTACTTCGAGATCCACACGTGATTCGCACAAAAGCAAAAGCAATCTTGAATCCTTATTCTACCATGATAAATCTGTTCCGGAGGAGAATATTGAGAAACCAGTTGGTTCATCTTTGGATAAAGTAAACATAGGGAACAAGCCGCCTTGCAGTATTTGTGAAGCCAAAGGTGCAGTGCTGTGCGCAACTTGTTCTGGTTCAGGCTTATATATTGACTCTATACTGGAGAGCCAAGGAATTATCGTGAAAGTTAGGTGCCTAGGTGACATCCTTCATCTTTTTCCTTTTGTTTCCTATGATTTTTATTCAAGTTAGATTATCTGCGAAACTTGAGAGTGGTGATTGACTTCCCTTAGTTTTATAAGCCACATGTTTTCTCCGCTTTCGATCTTAATTTTAATTAATTTGGCTTTGGATTTTAAGCCCTTTAAAACATTTCCTGGAAGCATGTAATTACAAGTTAAAGGAAAGAAGCTTCCGGCAGTGACTCGTATGTCAGTGAACCAATGTTCCTAGATGTTAGGATGCAAGTTTCATATGCTATGATTTCATCGATAACTTTTTATTTTCGAAGAAATAAAATGTAGAAACCGACTACGATATGTTTTGTCGGTCCTAGAATATTATTGTTTTTTTGAGAGAAATGTAGCATGTTATCTGCTTCGTTTATTTTGAAATAAACTTAGCTAGAAATGTGAAGCAATTAGGCTTCGAACTTGGATCCTTGGGTATCAACCACCAAGTCCTTTGCCATTTGCGCTAAGGACAGTCGATGTCCTAAAATATTGTTGACCTCGTTTTTCCTGTTTTAGGTCTTTGTTTCTTCTCTGTGTCTTTGGGGCTCCGTCGCATCTCCCTTTCGACATAAATCTTACAGCTCTCATTAACATTCCATCACTTTTTTAATCACGTAGGTTGCGGAGGAACTGGAAACATAATGTGCTCACGATGCGGAGGGCGTGGTCATTCCGGGGTCGACTGAGGCCAATTCTTTTGCTTCTATTTTGTTTGGGTATGTTTCTTACATGGAAGTGATGACATTTTCACTCATTAGTAGCATTCTGTAGAGTTTGGGTTTACGGTAAATGAACTGAGTTTGTCAAGAAGGTAAATGTACAAGCTTAAATTCCAAATAATATGGCCAAATATGTGTAACTGCTCTAGCGAGCCATTCACGCCAACTTATATCTTATCGTTTCGAGTAACCTCAGGTAACACCGATGTTTCCACCGAAAATTAGGAGAATTAGTACCTGGCACTCAAAATTTAGGTGTCCCAGGAGTCACGAAGTAACAAAATCCTTTAATTGTTTTGAAGTATTGTATCCATTTACAGTCAAAAAGTATAATATCTGTGCATATATCAATGTTTTTAGAATGTTTGAGTTGCAATCGAATCCTGGGAAACGATTGGAGAAAAGGAAACGAAGCTGCAGTATTTACAGGTTAGGCTTTGCTTTTGGGGGGGGGGGGAGGGGGGGGGGGGGGGGGTGGGGTGGGGGGGCGCAATTCGCAATTAGAGATTGTTGTGTAGAAATTTTGAACAACGCAACGAAATTTGTATTCCTCGGACTTGGGAGATCATAGTATTCTTCGGACTTGGGAGATCAATCGGGAGAGAGTTCCAGCTCCCTGATGCGCTCCGTCAGTGACGAGCCAAGGTGGCGGTTGTGCGGGTTCTCCGCATAGGCGACATGGTATGCCGCGACGCAAGCCTGAGGCCACGCCATGGCAATACGGCTCTGCGATACAATGTGAGAGCATGGTTAACAAGCACAAGCAATTCAAAACTCTACTTGCAAGCAATGTATAGTGTAGGATGATCAAAAGAGCATTGAGATCAGTTTTATTTATATCTTGAAAGCTAGAAGAAGCTCCGAAGTGGTTTCAGTTTTCTGAGAGAGAGAGAGAGAGAGAGGGAGGGAGAAGGTGCAGCTGTACCAAGTAGTAGCCGAGGAGGAAGGCGTAGACAGTGGCTACGGTGGCGAGCCTCTTGTCCAGCGCGAGCACCCAGCAGCCGGCCACCAGCGCAGCTGCCGAGCCCCCGGCGGTCCCGCACATGAAGCAGAACGACCCGGTGATGTCGCAGTCGACGAGGCGGCCCATCCCCTTCCTGGCGAACATGTCCCACACGTCCCACGACGCCTGGGCAAAGCCCTTCCTGTAGGCGCCAACATGCACGAACCCCCACCGGTTCCCCCGTGCCACCATCCCGTCCGCCACCCCTGAGCAGCACGCCGTGCACGAGAAGAGGAACTCGTCGGTGCCCCCTGCCACCGACCCCATTCCCCGTGCCACCCCCCGTGCCGCACCCACCGCTGGTGCCACCGCTGCCCCCAAGCACACGTCCCCCAGTGCCTGCGTTGCCGCCGCCGAAAATGCCTCCTGAGGCCCCTCTTCGATCTCACCCCATGGCGCAAGGCGTGCATAGGCGAGGCGTGCCACAGCAGCATGTGTGAGATATTTGATCACCTGCATATGTGTCGAATATAAAAAAAATAGAAAACAGAAAGGATTCTCTACCGACTTAAAACTTTTAAACACAGTCAGTTGTCTTATGACCTGCATCGTCCACGCCAGGCTCAGCAGCAGTACCACCACGAAGAGTGGGCCGAAGCGGGAGTCATTGTCAGCGGCGACCCCGCCCACGCCGAGGGTCCAGAACGCGGCGTAGGCTGCGCCGGCGAGGACGGCGAGGGAGGCGTAGACAGCGGTCGAGGGAGGGACCTGTGCGGCAGATATCGATGCGGAGAGGACCTCGTAGCCGTGGGCGAGGCGCGGGACGATCCAGCAGGCATAGAGGGCCTCGGCGAGTGCCAGGATGAGAGCGAGCACGGCGACGGCCAGGCCCTGGCTGGTGCCAATGCCGAGGAGGAGGAAGGCGGAGCCGCAGATGAGAAGAGGGGAGAGCCAGAGGGAGTTCTTGAGGGCGATGCGGGGGCAGCGGAGGGTCAGGAGGAGGACGAGGAGAGCGGCAACGGCGGAGGCGGCGATGGAGGTGAGTAAGGGGACGAACCAATGCGCCGCATGGAAGGTGCGGCTCCGGTGGCGGAAACCATGGACTAAGAGGAAGACGACGAGGCTGACGAATGCGAGGAGGTGGGTGAAGAAGAGGAGCTTGGCGATCTTCGCAGCGAGGATGCCGCAGCAGGAGGCTGAGGCTGAGGCTGAGGCTGAGGCTGCAGCTGCGGTAGCAGGTGGGGTCGGGTTCGAAGGGGTTGAGTTCATCTGAAATGATGACAAGCAAAAGAAAAAAAAAAAAAATACAAGCATCCTAAAATGTCTTTTACTTTACCAATCAGTCTGACTAACGGTGGAAAATATAATTTTTTTTTTTTAAAAAAAAATATTTACTGGAAAATACATATAGCCTCCTCACCAACAACAGAACCCTTTACAAAGTTAAATGAAAGACCAGTAGGTATTTAGCTATAGAGAAGAGACGACCAAACACAGGTGGGCTCCGTGCCTACATCATCTCCAAGGCCAACGAAACGTAACATCATCAATTCAGGCTCACAACTTATCCACTCATGTGGCTTTAATTTGTAATAATAATTGGTCTAAAATCCAAACTCTAGTCCCTTGTGGAACCAACTGTCGAATATATTGATACTTGTTAATGTACAATGAGAATCTGAGTCAACCCAACCTTAATTAACAAAAATAAATAAATAAATATTAACCAACCAACTTTTATAATGTGGAAAAAAAAAAAAAATTATCCCATTAAGCAGAGAATTATCGAACGCGAGGGGACGTGTGGGCCCCCATGTTCGTGTCTACAACCACGCGAGGGGGACGTGTGGGCCCCCCATGTTCGTGTATACAACCAATTGCAAAGGATAAACCCCTCAGCATTACTAGAATTTCCATCCACGGATTCCTCAAAACGTAGACAAATTAAACGATCTCTAAGAACACGAATTAAATAGGCAAAATCACCTCTAACTGTTCGAAAAAAAAGAAACGCAAATCCACCACAAAGGAAACCTAATCGATCGCGATCGAAAGAAGAAGAAGAAGACGACGACAACGACGATGATTCGGAGATCGATCCGGCGAAATCAAAGCTACAATTCTCACCTGGATCGGCGGATTCGGGGGATTCATCATCCTCTCCGCAGCCCTACCGCGACTCGCCGCCGCCGCAGTGGGCGTGGTGTTGAACCTACGCCCCTCTCGCTTCTCCCATTCCTCGATCGGGATGCTCACGTCGCCTCTGTACTGCTTTCGCAATCCCATTGTCCTCCTTCGTCTTCTTTCTCTCCTCTCTCTCTCTCTCTCTCTCTCTACATAATTTGATGGTGAATTAGTGACGACTCGGTTAGTTTGGGCTCTAACTGCTTTTTATTCCTCGGAGATACAAATATATAATACAGTGTGACCTATATAATACTCAAGGTGGTGAGCATAAGCTAAAGATACCGGGGAGGTGACGCTCGCTGACGTGGGATTTGGGCGTGGAGGAGGGGGGCGGGTAGGGGAGTAAGTAGACAAGCTTGCAAGAAGTGTCGCGAGCAACTTCGCTGCGGTTGGATATAAAAAAATAATTCCTGAACCTGGTCCACCACGTCACCCTCAGACCCCACCAACTTTGTTAGGGTACTAAATTTAAATTTATATTTAAATTCTAAGTTAATGGTAAAAAATTAAATTTAATTTTAAATAAAAAATATAAAATATAATTGAGATTATTTTTTAAAAAATATATTATTTTTGTTTGAATTCAACTTCCAATTCGGTGGAATCGAAATAAAAATTTTGCATACCAAACATCCATAAATAATAAATTCGTTGATTTTTATTTCTGGGCGAACCAAACACATTCTTAATTTAGATGAAATTTTAGTTTGATTATCATATTTTTATATTAATTTAAATACTGAATTTAATCTCTATTTCAATTAGATCATTTTATTAGATAGTATCTAATTTTTTTAAATAATAATACACTCTACAGCTTTTAATTAGATCATTTCAATTATATTATTTTTAAATCTAAATTTAGCAAAATACTCTATAATTTTTAATTAAATTTAATTTTTTAAATTAAAATTAATTATATAAAAGTCACTTTTTCATATTCTAAACCAAACGGGCGTAAACAACTTAGCTGGTCTACAGCCTATGTAGTAGACTTGGTTCAGGCAACGGCTCCCAGTGATTATTATAATTAAATTTTATAGTTTAATAGAGATATACTAAAGTCACATTAATATAGCAGTAGTACATAAATGTGGCGATTATTAAATTTTCAGCCAACTAAATTGTACAAATAAAATTTAATTATGTAATTAAAAAATTAAGTGAGATATTATAATAAATTAAATTTTAAAAATCAATCGAAAATGTAATTTATTTCCCGAGAATTACGGGGATGGGATCTAAAAACGAGTTGTCGTACGAAATATTTTGATGCGGCCGTGCGCCCAATGGCCAATACTGGTGAGGTGGAGTCCGCAGGTGGGTTTCTACGGGGACAAATAAATTTAGTTTAAATTTAAAAATTAATTTTTTTTATAAACATATGAAATAACAAAAATATTTTTATAAAATTTAATTATGTAGATAAAAAAATAAATATATAAAAAATTAAATTTTATAGAAATATATCTGTTATTCAATATATTTACAAAAAAAAATTATATAAAATTAAATTTAAATTTAATTTAACTAGTAGACACAACAGAATTTGGGGGGCCGTGTGCTTTAATTAGGTTTACTTGCAAGTCTTCCTTCAATTATTTTTGGTGGGGACATTCCATTTATTTCTTAATTAATTAGGAAAATTAAATAATAAAGATTGTTTGTTAATTCTAAGTTAATATCAATAGAGACGTGAAAGAGAAAATAAAAATGGACAACATGATATGCTCCCAAAAGAAAAAGGACGAACGGGCCCAACATTTGATCGAAAAATTCACGATGAGTGGCCACTGATCAGTACCCGTTAAATTATTTCGGATTGAGTCAGGAGACCCAGGACATGCATTTACTCACAAATAATACTTTTGGATCTCTGATTATAGTGTTGAAAAATGCTAAGTGTATATTTTATTTATAGTGTATATTTTATATTCTATTTTTAAAAAAATTAAATAAATTTTATTCATCATTTCGAAGTGATGGATGGAGAAACTCTCACTCTTAGATCGGTTGGGTATAGAATATACACCCACTTTTGAGTGTACATGTATTATTAGTCTTATAGTGTTATGATTTGTTTGTACACTGCAACTCTGCAAGGCCAAATAAATCCTTATATTTAATGAGAAAGAGCTACCAAATAAAATAAAATAAAAAATTATACATTCTAAATAGAGTGTATATCTTATATTTCATTCATTTCAGAGTAGATGAATTTTACTAGTTATTTTAAAGTGACTAGTAAATAAATTTTCACTATGAAATAAATGGAATGTATATAATATATTTAAAATTAGATGTACGTGTAGTATTGCTCAACAAAATTACCATGCATTTGGATAGGTTGGAAACATGGACTAGAGCATTTGACCCAAATTTTGTAGGAATTTAGGTTTTGGTCAAGTTAATAGGTGATTTAAATCAGAGCCCACAGTTTAATTCTAACAGATTTAGGCCCAAATCCATGAAAAGGCCCGAAGTATGGGCACTGAAAAGCTAGGATGACAATTGGGCAGGACAAGAATGATGGATTCTTTTTTGTTTTAAATTATAGCTTTTTTTTTTTTATAATTTTTTTAAAAAAAATTATAAATAATGATTTATATATATATATATTAATATTTCGTAAATATTTTTGTTTGTTTCAAATATACTTTTTCATATATTCATTAATTATTTGATGATATTTCAACTGTTAGTATCCGTTAAACTATTTCGGATTAAATCTGGTTTAAATTTTTATCAAAGTTAAAAAAAAAATAAAATACCTATTTTGTTCATAATTTGAGGATAAATAAGAAAAGTTTAGAAAAATATATTTGGAAAGATAAAAAATTAAAATATGTTGCTTCTAGCTTAAAGGCAAAAAAAAAAAAAAAAAAAAAATTGATGGCAATAAAAAAATATATTTGAAAAGATAAAATATTAATTTTACAAAAATAACAGCTATTTATAAGCATTGACTAGCAGAATCTAACTCTAAAAATATATTTAAAATAGCTTAAATTAATATGAAAAAAATATTTTTCATAAAAAAAATTGAATTTTTTTCAAGTGTATATAAGCAATTGCCTTTTTTTTTTAAAAAAAAAAAAAAAAAAACAAAAACAAAACAAAACGCTTCCCGAATCTTCATTCCTCATGGCTTGAGTTAATTAGATGTGATTCTCTGATAGTAGTGCCACCACAGCAAAAAGACATGCTTCTAGATATAACCAACCATTGGTGTGAATAAAATGGACAAGCCCCAGTTTTGTATCTGTCAGTTTCAGAAAACAGATGCAGATGGATCTGCTTATTGATTCTGCACAAGTGTTGGAATCCACATGCTTGTGTGGTGTGGCAGATCACCATGTACATAAAGCCCAGAGTACTCGGTTTGTCCTTTTGATTTTGGTGGTCCATAAGTAGTAATTACATACAGTAATTTTCTCTGCAAAGTTCAGTATGTGTCTACTTGTATTACTTTTATCAATTTCACATATTATATAATGGCTATTAGGCAGTGTCAGTGATAAAGTAGTTCTTGTCCTGAATCATTGCCATGTATGCTTGCTATTAAAATTGATCATCTGATGGATCATTCTATGATGGAGGCTTGATTTGTTGTAGGATTTGCTTTCCATATTTATCTTCAATTGAGAATGTTTTAAGCATCTTAGAATAGCTGAGATGGGTTAGCGGCAGATACCAAAATCAAATGTATTAGAATAAATTAATGCAATTAGCATCTGAAAATCGAAAACTAGAGATAAGTGATTATCTCTCACAATAGAGCTGCAGTAATGATCAGCATTAAGCTCTCACTAAGTTAGCGAAAAAACAATTGATATTTTCAAGGTATCATTCGATCGGTAGTGTAATTGGCATATGAAATGTTTATGAAAAGTATAACAAAATTAACTCCGGTGGACCAAAATATCTAACATGTTCGTTATCTTTGTTACGTAGTTTTGTAAAATAACACCAAACAAAAGTGCTTAGTAAATATAAAAGACGTCAAATGCGTTGTGTAGTTTATGTCTTCTAACTTAGTAACATAATGTTATAGAATAGCTACTCTTTTTTGTTTTTGTTTTTGTTTTTCCTTTTCAAGAAATAACTACAAGGTTAGTTATTCCTCATAAAGCAACAAATAAGGGAACACCGTAAAAACAAATTGATTATTTTGACTCTGAAAATAGAGGGGTTCACCAGTTCTGTGTAAAAAGCGAAAAACAATTAAGAAACTGGTATAGCTAAATTAGGGTAGTACAATCTACTGATTAATTACATGAAATTATTTATGATAAACATGTCCAATGCTGATCACAAATCTCACAAATTCCCATTAATTGGATACATTAGGAGTAAGAAGAAGACAAAATGTAAACTCAAAAGAAAATGCTAAAAAAAGTTACAGTGCTTCCAACTTCCAACATCCCAAATTTTTATTTTTAATCACCTATTTCAATTAAAGCCTACAACTTACTGTTGATGCTTGCTATTGTTAATACTATTATTGCATCATTTACATCAACTTGATCTTTTGAATATTATAACATGAGAGTTTATTCTAAGCCCTTGCAGTTCAAAAGATTCAAAAATTAATTTCCACATTTACCATCTAATGGCACATATATATTTGCCCGTCACACTTCTATTATATTTTTGATCGGTACACGGTACACGTAAAATAATTTATCAAATTTGCAATATATATATGAATATGTTAAAATTTTTCTGAACTACCTTCAAAATCTTTCAGATAACAACTGCTTCTGTGTTTCAGACAATTTGGAAATGTAAAATTACCTGTTTCGCCTGATTTTTTTTTTTTTTTTTTTGTAAGTAGGAATATATATTCAAGCAAAAGATCAGGGCCGCTCATGCGCAACGGTCACCTTATTCAAACCCAAAGCACCCCAACGGTCACCAAATTAAGATAACACTATTAATGTTAAGCCCGATCTAAATAAACAAAATCCATTAAATATTATATTAAGCACATCAAAAGGATAGATACAAAATACAATTACCGCATCAAAATAATAATAACAATTATTATTCAAAACCACACACAACAACAACTAAGTAATAATGTCTACAAAATCCGGTCGGACAAGGACGGCAGCCGTCGGAAAAAGTTGAACGACGCGGACGGCATGTCGTCCCGAAACCGCGGGTGCCGCAGGTAATAGAACCCCATCACTAGCACCAGCAATTTGAAGGGCACGACGTAGAACACGAGCGAGGCCAGCAGGCAGAACCCGGCGAAGATCGCGGTGGCGCGCGGGTCTCGCCAGCTCATAAGCGCAGCCACCCGCTCCCCCTGAGCGGCCACGTCCCCCAGCAGCGTCTGCGCGCGCCCGGCCAGCGCCCGCAGCCGGTCGTACCGCATCCGCACTACGTCGGCGGGCCGGCTGGAGGGAAACCCGTCAAACTCCTCGTCGAGCTCGTCGGGCCCGACGCCGCCCGCGTGGGACAGCTTCGGGTCCATCCCCGCGGGCTCCCGGGGCCGCGCCCGGTACCTCCAGAGGACAACCAAGAAGAGGTGAAGGAACAGAGTGGGGAGGATCATACGAGGGACGAGGATCACGGCGACGAGTAGCGCGTGCACGAGCACCGTGGTAGGCGGGTGCGCCCAGGCGCGGACGCCGTGCGCCCACCGGGCCACATTCGCCAATCCGGAGAGGCTCCGGACGACGCGGAACCAATTGGCCTTGCTCCGCCGCATGCTCCAGACGTGCGCGTCGGTGTCCAGCAGGTACTGGACCACCTCCGGGCCCAGCGGAGGCTCGGAGCGGGCGAGCCGGGCCGAGACGGCGCGCATCGCGGTGTGGCGCAGCACGTCCTGCTGCGCCGGCCCCAGCGGGCGCACGTAGTGCATTCTCGGCAGCAGAGGGGTTGTGTAGGCCTGCAGCAGGTTCAGCCACGACGGGCAGCTGAACCGGATCGCCAGCTCGATCTCCCCCATCTTCTTCACCCCCGACGGGTGCACCGCCGTGAGCGGGTACGTGTTCGCGTACACCCGGTTGGTGTCCAGCGTCGATAGCCGAATCCGGACCTTTCCGATCCTCGCGTCCTTCGTTCCGGGCTCCGCATGCTTGAACCGGACGTTGTCGAAGACGGCGATGGTGAGCACGGTGCAGGGGTCGAACACGTCCCAGGCGTACTGCTCGTTCCACCGGGGATTGAACTGGTCAAGGATCGTTCGGGTGCGCGCCCACTTGGGACCGTACTTGAGCACGACGTACGCGTCCGTCGTCGACCCGGTGGAGCCGTCCTTGGCGAGCTTCATGGGCACCAGGTTGGGGGCGCCCCTGACGCCGACTTCCAGCAGCCCCACGGGCGGCTTCGACAGCTGCTTCGACGCCGCGCGCACGTCGCTGGCCACGTGGGCCGCCTCGTCCAGCACGTGGTACCCGCCCTCCAGGCACACCCGCACGTGCACCCGTCCCGCGTAGGCCCGCGCCTCGTCCCCGCCGGCCAGGTTGAGCCAGCGCGAGGGCGGCTCGGCCCGGTCGTCGAGGCGGCGGTGCACCGTCGAGAGCGGCACCTTCGCCTGCCCCACCACCACAGCCGCCGCCGCCGCCATCGATGACGATGATGCATCCTCGACGGAGATCGTCAGATACGGATCGAACGGCTCCGCGGCCACGAAGAGCAGGTCCTCGTTCCAGCTCGGGTTGGTGCAGGCCGCGCCGAGCGCCGCCCGGTTGGTCTTGAACACCTGCCCGCCGAGCTGGGCCTTGATGTGCAGCTCCGGACCGATCGAGCCGGCCTGTCGGGCCTTCGAATCTGGAAGCGGCGGAAGCCTCAGATCCTGCGTCTGGATCACGGTGAGCCGAAGATACCACAGCTTCGGCGAGAGATAGGCTTTTGAGCGAGTGTGGACGACGAGGCCGCCGGAGTCCGATTGCCACGCCTCCTGGAACGCCTCGTCGGCCTGCGTCCCTATCCACACGGCGAGCATCACGTCGCAGCCGGCCGCGGCCTCGTTGGGGCCGTCGAGAGTGTACCACTGCGGAGCGAGGGGGCTGTCGGGCGCGACACGCTTGGGGATCTCCTGGAGGTCGAAGGAGATGGATCCTAGGAACGTGTCGGCGGCCGGCTCATCGCCCTCCGACGACGACGACGGCGGCGGCGGCGGCGTCGTCTCCTCGTACACGGACACCTCCAGCGCCGTCGAATTGAGGCTCGCCTTGTGGAAGGCGAACACCTGGTGCCAGTCCCCGCCTCTGGCCTGCCGCGTGCGGACACTGTGGCTGCCGATCACGATCTTCGCGTGGGCCGGCGGCTTCTCGGTGCCCCCACCGGAGCGCTTCGCCTTGAGGAGGCGGACGAAGAGGTAGGGGACGCGATCGACGAGGTCGTAGGAACATCCGCCGCCGCCGCCGGTGGCGGTCCGGTCGGCGGCGCTCGGCCGGATCACGAGGTCGCCAGAGAATCCTCCGGCTGGCTGTGCTTCCTTAGCAGGGGAAGCCGCCGCGTTAGGCTCCTTTTGCTTCTCCTCCTTCTCCTTCGGCTTCAATTTCTCCGCGGCGGCGGCGGCATTGGAGGCCGGAGAATCCTCGGCTTTCGGCTTCTCCGGGGACTTGTTCTTCTCCTCTTTAGTAGGAGAGCTCTTCTTCTCCTCTGTTTTCGCCTCCCCCTTCTCCGCCGCCTTCTCGCTCCCCTCCGCCTTTTTCTCCCCCTCCGCCGCCTCCGAACTAGCCGTCGTTGCAGGGGGATCATCCGCATACCACACCTTAAGCGCGACCTCCCCTTTGATCTGAGAAAAGACGCTCCTTTTCTCCAAGGGGTAGTAGATTAGGGCTTCGGACCCGGCCTTGGCGAAGCTCGACCCCGAGATCTTCACCTTGCCGAGGAAGGTGTTCCGCTTCCCCGTCCTCTTGTCGTTGTACACGTTGAGCTCCAGGGTTTCCCCGGTCATGGACTCGGGGTCGTGGACCAGGAACTCCAACCTCTCGTCCCACTGGGGATTGAGGTCCCGGAGCTTCGTCTTCGTCCTCCTCCTCTGCCCATCGAAGTCGACAATGGCGTAGGCGCTCGCCGTCCCCTGTCCATCCTTGGGCATCAAATTCTTCGCGTTGCACACCTCCACCACCAACCTCCGACTCCCCCCCTCCGCCACCGCCATTGTTGCCGATCTCAAAGCGTACAAAAACCTCTGCTTTATGCAGAGACTCAAACCTAGCGAGCTTAAAATAGCTTATACCAAGAAGAAGAAGAAGAAGAAGAAAAAGAAGAAGAAGAAAAGAAGAGGAAGAAGGAGGAGGAGGAGGAGGGGGTTCGTGAGTTCGTAATAATCGACCGTTTGTTGAGGGGACGAATGAGCATTTAAAAAGGTCGGAGCGTGAGTGACACGTCATCAGGAGTACATGTAGGATTTACCTGGACACGTGGATCGCAACAGAGTGGGGGATACGGAGCGTTGTCGAATAGTAGCGGATGCTGACCGTTAACAATTAACGCCACGCCACCGCACAAGCAAGCTTTTGCTGTGGCATGGGAGTAATTTACGTCAACAAAGTGGCGGGTTTTGTACATTAACCGGACACAGGCGCCCGGGTTGTAGTCGGACGCTGAGCCCGAGACCGATAAGGTAAGTGGGCTCACCGGGCCAGAACCAAGAGCACAAAATTTACCTAGACCTGCTCCACCACGCCAGCCGTGGACCGTCGATAGATTAACCGTACTTTTCAATCTCTACCCATGGTCCAGCGCTGACCTGGTGGACCAGGTCCAGGGAAAATCTTCTACAGTTAAATGCGCTCTGACCATTAGAACGTTGGATTTTGGATTTGTTTTGGCCACTATGGTATGGGATCTGAGAAGTACAAAAAATTAATAATAATAAGCATCGAATTGGGTGGTGTCTCATGTGATGTGTTTTATTTATCATCTTGTGCATGGTGTTTTTCCCTTAGCATGGAAAAGCGATTTTATATAATACTACTGCAGGGACAAGTCAAATGAATACATGTAATGCAGTAGATGGAAATGGGAAGTGGTGTGCAGATGTTTTGTATTGCAGCTTAGTGGGGTGGGACTATGGATCTTGTATTTGCTTCTTCATCATGGGGATGCTGTGACTGTGCCCAGGTATGGAACCAAAAAGGGGCAAATAATTAGCAGAGGTTCATGCTTAAGTTGTGCAAATTAAAAGGAAATTTAGTGTACTGAAGTTATCATTACTTTTATGAGATTTAGCTTGTTTAATGATATGATGTTTCCAAAGTGAGAATTTGTCAACTTGAGCTCAATCTAGTGCCCCAATGGGCCAAACAAAAACTGCTTGGGCCCAATGGCTCAAATGTAACTCGTCCCTGTGCATATAATTTTCTTGCTTCCCGACTGTATCTAGTATAGTTGGCTAAAAATTTAATAGTTCGTATTAAAAAATTTAAATTTAAATTATTATTATTTTATATTTTTAGCTGAATATATTTTTAGAGAATGAACCAAGGATACTTTTTCTCTTAAAAAAGAAATAAAAAAAAATCTTGCTTATGGAGTCATTGGGCTAAGTTATTGTGCAGGACTAATCGTGTCCACCGCAAGTAACAAAAGATTTAATAATTGGTTTCTGAAGTATAAAGTTTGAAACCTAGTTGTTTTATATTTTTAACTAAGTTCATTTATAAAAAAAATAATAACGAAACGAATAGTATATTACTCTTTTTTTGAAAAAGGTTATTGGGCAAATAAAAGAGCGTGCAGTTTTTAAATTTATTTTGTTATTTGTGCTAGAAGAAAATTTTGTGTCTATTTGGCTCCATTTTTTGTATCTCTGTTCTATAATGGTACCATTTGTGGCAAAAAATTAGAAAAGTAGGACTGAAAAAAGATTCAATTTGATGCTTTTACTAAACAAAATAGCTAATGGAAAAAATTTAGGTAAAAGAATGTACAGAGGAACCCTCAATTATAGAGAATTCTAAAATAACTCTGTCAACTAGTATTTATTTTTGAATCAAGTGATTTTACTAAATTTTTTTTGAATAAGTTCATTAAATTTAAGGGTGGTTTCACCAAATTTAATGAATTTAATAGCTTTTTAATAAATAAAACTAGATCAATTATTAGTGAATATTAACTAATATATTATTATAGTCATTAAATTTGATAATATTAGCTTAACAGCCTTAACTAAATACTAGTGTAGTGACCCGCGCGATACAGCGGACAGATATTATTATAACTAAACTTATACCTAATCTATCACAATAATATAAACAAATTGTTCTAAGATCTCGATATAGATTAATCCAATATCAAATCACGGAATGAAATCATGCTACGACGAATTTGGAGCACTCACCAGGATTTCGCCATTTTAGAAGAGGTTGGAGATGAGCACCAAAAATTCGGAGAGCATCTTGAGGGTGAAAAATTTTGAGGCGAAATATCAAAACACCGTCGTGCGCACGATCCCCGCCTCGGTTTGCCCGAAGCCGCCCTCCGCGGCCTCCCCACTCCCGGGTGCTGATGGTCGTGGCTTCTGTCGCCGTGGTGGTCGCCGCCGCCACCGCCTATACCTCAAGAATTCGAATTTATCGACTTCTATAAGAGATTAAACCTCGAAAACGTGATAAAGAGGATATGCGGATGGAAGAGAGATAAAAATGAGGTTTGAGAAATAGAGAGTGGGGGAGAAGATGAGGGGATCTCGGGTGAGAAATTAAAGAGAGTGGGGAGAAGATGAGGAGATGTCGGGTGAGAAAGGATAAAGAAGGTAGATAAGAAAAAAAAAAAAAAAAAAAAAAATTTCAAAAAAAAAAATTATACATGGAGTAATTAATTGGGGTAATATTAAACCATGAAGGAAATAGTGAAGGGAATGTTGACATGTGGCAAAAATTATGAGAAATCATATATAGGTATAGATAAGAATTCGGATTAAAAAATTAGAAGAGAACAGTCGAGGGCTTTCCATACATTTTTACCGGCATTCCTTTTGTCTACCACGTCACCTATGCGATGCGGAGAACCCACTCAATCGCCGTTCATCATATCCTTTCTTTAAATCTCAACCGTCGATATGGAACCTCGGTCCAAACGTGGACACGTGGTGGACCATTTTCGCCGTATAATAATAAGAGGAGTCGTTTCGACTCCGACGCGCCCGATCCGCTCATGTCCCCGTCCATTCGCCTTCCTCCTCAGCTCAACACTTTACCTGTGCACTCCCCTAATTCGAAACCCTAAAAACGGAGAGGTTACAAAACCCTAGATTCGAAACGAAAACCCTAATCCTCGGATGCTCTCCACCCCTTGATTCCTTCTACTCTCGCGCAATCGCACGATGGGGGCGAGTCGTAAGCTCCAGGGCGAGATCGATCGCGTCCTCAAGAAGGTCCAAGAGGGCGTCGAGGTTTTCGATAGCATCTGGAACAAGGTGCGATCCGTGAAATCGCCGTAATTTGGGGGTTTCGTGATCTGTGGATTTTCTTGATGATTTCGGTGGTTTATTTTAAATTTTTTGTTGGTAGGTTTACGACACTGAGAATGCGAATCAGAAGGAGAAATTTGAGGCGGATTTGAAGAAAGAGATCAAGAAGCTGCAGCGGTATCGAGATCAGATTAAGACATGGATTCAATCGAGCGAGATAAAGGATAAAAAGGTGAGGAATTATGTTTATGTTCTAAATGAGATTCTGTAAGAAAACATTCCGAGGCCAGGCGATGGCATGAATAGTGTTTTCTTGAATTGCATGAGAACCATGTGGACTTGTGTTGATGTTCCAAGCACTGGCATTGTTGTTATTCTATTGATTAAGAACAAATTGATGTTGAGGTTAATTTCTTAGCAACTCGAATAGGAAATTGAGGGATGTTTTGTGCACTGATAATATGAATGTGCATGGGCAAAACACATTAGAAATAATCATGAACTTCACTAAGTTTTTTAATGCGTACTAGTTAATGCGGACAAAAAGTTTGTATAACTGTGTGGCTAGTTGTTCAGAAGTTGACAAACTATTTTGTGATTTTTGTTGACGTAAGTTAGTAACTCCAATGAGCAGGCTCTCATGGATGCTCGCAAGCTTATTGAGCGTGAGATGGAAAGATTTAAAGTCTGCGAAAAGGAAACAAAAACAAAAGCCTTCTCCAAAGAAGGTCTAGGTCAACAGCCGAAGACTGTAAGTCAGACTTCATCTTTTACGAGAATTTTTTTATTTATGTTACATGAATTAATATATTTAAGTTTCATAATGTTCATTTATCTACTGCATTATTTTTCCTCGTCCCTAATTATAAAGTATCATTGAAATGCTTTTTTTTCCCCATTGTTTTGGATTATTTTTTAAACAGCCCACTGTATATAATGCCTTCTTTTATGAAAGTTATACCTTTGAGATGTTTTTCCCTTCATTGCCTGCTAAAGGATACTCATATGTCGCTTGTTCTAATTTCTTTCTTTTATTTGAGGAAAGTGAAAAGATGAAGTGGGGAAAAAAAGATGTGGTAAAATCATTGCTAAATAAAAGTAATTGTTTAAAATCTGTAAAACTATTCACTGAAGATCCAACCAGTTGATTAATTGCTAAATAAAAGTAAAAAAATAACTTTAAGTTGGAGATCGCTAGCTTACCTATTAATGTGGTGTGAATCGCGAAAGCAGATGGCCTATAAGGAGCTGCTTATCATATCCTCAGGCATGCATATTCAACTTCTTTTGATTTGTATATTTCCTATGTTTGTAGGATCCAAAAGAAAAGGCAAAATCTGAAACGAGGGATTGGTTGAATAATGTGGTAAGAATTAGTTGCTTGTGTTATGTTCTGTATATTTTTTAATCAGTTATGGTACATTTGACTATCATTTAAATACATATATCTACGCTTACCCTTGTCATTGTTTTTAGAGTTCTATTGGACTTCAATACTTATAACATTTGGTGTTTTATTTTATGTTTGATGTGGCATTTTACTTCTGTTAATATGTTTTCTGTAGGTCGGGGATTTAGAAAGCCAGATTGACAATTTTGAAGCTGAGGTTGAAGGGTTTTCTTTTAAAAAGGGAAAGACAAGGCCTCCTCGATTGGTGAGATCAGCGGGAATTGTCTTCCCACTGACTTTACCATGCAACTTTTATTGCTATTGCTTTTTATCTTTTGTTTATTTATGTATAATTTAGTAGAATAATCTTTTCCTTTCAGGTACATTTGGAGACTTCTATTACAAGGCATAAGGCGCATATCATGAAACTGGAGCTGGTTTTGAGGCTGTTAGAAAATGATGAATTAAGTCCTGATCAAGTCAATGATATAAAAGATTTGCTAGAAGATTATGTTGAACGTAATCAGGTACCTTGACTTCTTAAATATTTTCTGCAATGTGTAGTAGGATCTTTTCTAAATTTTCTTCTGTTCTCAAATATAAAAGATCTTTAACATTTTATACCACATTACCTCCTTAATGCTGATATTGACTCTATCAAATTTCGAAATCTATGCAGGAGGATTTTGAGGATTTCAGCGATGTTGATGACCTCTATAGCTCATTACCTTTGGAAATTGAAGCACTAGAAGACCTGGTTTCACTTGGTCCTTCCAGTCTTATTAAAGTAATGCTAATTTATTGTTCATTCTATTTATTCTTTAATTAAGTTCTAGGTAAAATTGCACAGAACTAATCTGAACTTTGGGCCATTTGGAAACAACTACCTAACTTTTCATTCCAATTTATTAAGTAAAAACATTAGCTTTTTTTGTAAGTAGTAATATTTTGAATCAGTCACTAAAGTAGTTCATTTTTTATAGTAAGCCTCTTAGTTTCTAAGTTTCTGCTATTTATCTAGATTTTTTCTTTTTTAAAATTTTTGGTTGCTCTCCTTCATGGATGATGATGGTTTCTTACACCTGAAAAACTAGTCACATATCGATCTATCATATTTCCTTGCTTTGTAGGGTATTGGTTCTGTTTCTACTGCTAGTGCAGTTTTAGGTTTGAAGAATTCAGCAGCCAGTTCGCCTAATCAGGTTTCTTTCATTACCTTAAGAATTCCAAACACAATTGTAAGCAATTAATATAGTACCCATGGTATTTACCCTTTTTTTTTTGACAAAAATCTCAAACTGCCAAATCACTCTTCTGTTTCTGGCAATAGCATGTCAAGCTTTATCGGTTTTGCTTCTCTATCCATTCTGCACCTGACAATTAATTACTTATTTTAATCCAACACGCATTCTTTCTGGTAGGCTGCTCTTTCGTCAACTGCGTCACAAAGTACCAGTCACGACCAAGGCGAGGAAACAACTTCTCTGGACAGCAGTTCTGATGCAGTACCAAGAACACCACCTTCAAAAAGTGCTGCTATGGGAGCAGCTTCCCCAGGTATCAGCACTGGGACGCCTATTCCCACTGTCACTACTAGCTCTCCACGCCCACTGGTCGGAACGCCAACAGTAGCAGTTATACTCTCTGGTCCTGCAAGTGTTCGAGGTGTTTCAGAGAGCACATCTGCTGCTGCTACTTCATCTCTTATTACTTCATCTCTTATTAACCCATCTGCCACTGCAAAAGAAGATGATAACATGATTTTCCCTGGCCGTAGATCATCTCCTGCTATCCCTGAAATAGGAATAGGGAGGGGTATGACTCGAGGAATATCCAATCAGACTAACATTAGTGCTCCGATGAACTTAAGTATAGCTAGTGGAATTTCTGGAACCGGAGCGCTTGGTTCAGTCCCTGCAGTGTCTGACTTAATGAAGAGAAATATGCTGAATGTTGATCAACCGTTGGTTTCACCTCTAGGAAATAGAATATTATTGCAACAAGTTTCAAGAACCAATGATGGTACTGTATCGAATGACGCGAATAATGTTGGCGAGGGTTCTGTCATTGGAGGAAGAGTCTTTTCACATGGAGTTGCTTCTGGTGTTCAATGGAGACCACAGAGTGCATCTGGTTTCCAAAATGAAACAGTAAGCATTCTTATTGTGAAGCAGAAATTTGAAGCCCATTTGCTCTTTAATGCATTATAATTTTACTCCTTGCCAAGGTTTTAAGTATCCATCGGCACGGGCCGTATCTACCGTGTCGTACCGTGCCAACAAGATACCGGCACGATACAGCTCCCGTGCTGATGACACAGTTCAAAACCCTTTTTTTAAAAAATTACTCAGTAATTTTCTTAATAAAGTTTAAAATATTTGATAAAGATACATAATAAGCAATTAAAAAATTTTGTTGCTAAAGAAATTAAATATTTTATGCCATTATGTGTCGGCACGCATGTATTTTTTGTGACCGGCACTCATCGGTACGGCTCGGCATGCACCGTGCCGTACCGTGCCGGCAAGTTTTCGGCACGACCCCGTGCCACGGCACTTAAATCCTTGCTCCTTGCTGATATTTAGATTAGTCTAGACCATGTGTTATCAGTTGGGTATAGTGTTTTTTTTCTTTTTTTTCTTTTCAGGTAAAGTTCCTGTTTTATGTTAATAATAATATTTGTCTAAATATCGATCCTTCATGTGATTCTAGGTTAATTGGATATAAAAATGATTGTTGGTGGTTATAATATCGAGGACAATGAACTTTGAATCTTCTGCATGCTCCGGTAGTGGACTTATATTTGGCATTGATATTTGAACAGAAACTGAACCTCTTCTGTTTGTGTGTGACCTTCTCTCCTTGCCTGAAAATCCTAGCTAAAACAGATTGGGAGACTTTTCTCCCTTTCTATTTTGTGTGGAATTAAGAGGTTTCAAAATGACAACTTATAGATGCCTTACTAGCCCTCAACATTATATCATTTGAGGCATGTAGAGTGTATGCTTAAGATGGTTGAGTATCTTGTGCCAGGGCCAGTTTCGTGGAAGGCCTGAGATTGCTCCAGACCAGAGGGAGAAGTTTTTGCAGCGGTTGCAACAAGTGCAGCAGCAAAATCACAGTAACCTTCTTAACGTTCCTCAAATCCCTGGTATGAATCAGAAGCAGTTTTCCACACAGCAGCAAAGCTCACTCTTGCAACAGGTCCTTTTCTTGTTAGATCTTTTTTCGTACTAAAAGGTCTTGTAATTTTGAAGAAAATCTTGCATTTATTTGTGTTTTACTTGTGGTAGAGCTGTTACAATGGTTCTTTTCCCTTTTCTTGGCAAACATAATTTGAAATATTATTGGTCTGAAGCTATGCAATGATGTGATTATAGCAATGATTCAAAGGAGAAAAAAAGGTACAGATTATAACCATTGTAATGGCCAGCATAATGGTTTTGACTTTCCTCTTTAGTTACTTAACAAACAAAAGGGTTTTGAGCAGTAACTTTTACTAGTTTATCCTCAAGTTAAGCAAGTGCTTAACTATATGCCCAGAGCCATAGCCACGTAACTATGACATCCGGAATGATTTATTCCTCAAGTCTCTTGTATCGGACTGCAATGTTTTGAATTTCACATAGTATTTGCTTTTCTCTTTTATATTCTATAATTACTTTACCTAATACGATTAAATTACCCTAAGAAGTTACTTTTTGCAGAAAGTCTTGGTCTTTTGGGTGTTTGGGGGGCCGAGGGGGTGGTGTTGCAAGCTTTTTTTTTTTTTTTTTTTCTTTCCTGTCTTGATCTATGCTCTCTCTCTCTCTCCCAAGTTGCTGACTGCTGACTTCTAATACTTTGTCCAGTTTAATTCTCAGAGCCCATCCATCTCACCTCAAATGAGCCTCGGACTTGGTGTGCAGGGGCCAGGTCTTACTTCCATTCCATCAGCCTCACAACAGCAGCCAAGCCCAATTCTTCACCAATCCAGTCAGCACACCTTGATTTCAACTGGGGCAAAAGATGGAGGTATATAAAGATTTTATTTCCGCGATCTCCACCGGTTTTGTATTCCAATCTTTGTGCAATTTCCATGCAGATGCTGGGCATACAAAAACAGAAGAGCAACAGGGACCAACTGATGATTTGAATGCCGAACCTGGTGCGAGTTCTGGACTTAGCAAAGTCATTAGTGAGGATGATTCGAAGACACAATATGCGGTATATATCAGATAATCTGCCTTCTGATTGTGTTCTTAAAGTGATATGTTCCTATTTAAATTTGGAGTAGGTTGCAACGTATATTTCTTGATCTGATGTCAATGAAAGATGCTTCATTTAGAATGCTCTTTTACTAATGCCCATATCTTTCTGGAAATACGGAAATAAATTTTGCCATTTTCATTCTTTAGAAGCTGCTAAAACATAATCTGAGATGTAAAAGATGTTAGTATAGTTATACATTTACTCCCTGATGTCAAATCCAGGATTTAATTTCTTCCCCTGATTTTCAAAATCAACAATTTTGTCATCGAAGTTTGATTACAAAATCAATTTAATCCATATTATTGTAATTTTAAACCTTAACTTTTGACCTTGGTTTCACTTTGATCCATAAAGTTTGACATTAGTTTTACTCTCGCCATGAGAGTTTCAATCTTAACATTGCATTATTAAATGATGGTGCTGACGTGACACTTTTCAGACTGTATACTCAAGGAAGGACTTGTTGTGCAGAAACGGCTGTGGCCTTAAGGGGTCTTCCCTAGAAAGGGTGAAAGAAAAAAAAAAAAAAAAACTCGAAGACTTAAGGGACTGAACTTTACAATTGAAACTAAAAGGACAAAATTCAAATATGGGCAACATTTATAATTTTTAAGAATGCATTGCATGCAAGTAAAAAAAAGTGTTTAGTGCTTGTCCTTCATTAGGAATTATTTATAATCTTGTGTGATTGCTTTTTGCAGAATACAAGTTCTACCTCTGAGACAGAAGGTAATCAGTTAACTAGAGATACTGATATCTCACCTGGCCAACCATTACAACCTAGTCAGCAATCAGGTAGCCTTGGGGTCATTGGCAGAAGAAGCGTCTCAGACTTTGGTGCGATAGGAGATAACATCAGTGGCCAATCTGGTAGTTCTGGTGGAATGCATGATAACATCTATAACATGCAGATGCTTGAATCTGCCTACTGTAAACTTCCGCAACCAAAAGACTCGGAACGTTTGAAAAGCTATGTGCCGGTACTGTTTGCTTTCCTTTCTAATTGCTGATTTGCATATTATTTATAGGTTTAATATCCAATATATTGTTGAGATATTATATAGATTACTCTGCAAAATTGACCTTTACATGTGTCCCTACGAAATCTAGATTTTCATACACGCCTTTCAAAAGTTATGTATTAAAGTGGACTTACAAGAGGTTTACAGCGGCGTATATGTAAGCGATAATTTTGCAGAGATATGCGCGTAACCGCTTTGTTATTGTTTCTTACAAGTTGATTGGCTGCATCTGCAGAGGCATCCTACAGTTACTCCTTCTAGCTTTCCTCAAACTCAAGCCCCAATTGTTTCCAATGGTGCTTTCTGGGAGCGATTAGGAATTGATTCGCAAGGCACAGATACGCTCTTCTTTGCATTTTACTATCAACAGGTATCTTGAATCCATCTTATGTTCACTCCTTTGTAAAGATAGTGATCTTGTATGCTTAAGATAATTTGTGTCGCACTACTCATATTAAGTATAAAGCTGCAGAACACATATCAGCAGTACTTAGCGGCAAGAGAACTGAAGAGGCAGTCGTGGAGGTACCACAAGAAGTACAACACGTGGTTCCAACGGCACGAGGAGCCCAAAGTTACAAACGATGAATATGAGAGGGGGTCATATGTGTACTTTGATTTCCATGTCACTGATGAGGGATCCGGATGGTATGTTAATCTCCTTAACAGCTGTTTCTATTAAGAGTTTGCTAGCTACTTCAACCGAAAAAATCATTTTGATGATTATCGATCTATTATTAAAAGTGGTTATTACAATCCGCCACCTAGAGATTGTAAATAAAATGAAAATAAATTTTGTTTCGGAGCAACTGATGTTCATCGATGAGCATGACTGATTGATTTCGATTTGGAGACGTAGATTTTTTATTTCGACTTGGAGACATAGATTTTCATCGACTAATCGACTATTGAATTATCAGATATTTCCTATTTTTGGATGATATAATCTACGATTGAATTATCAGATTTTTTTTTTTTTTTTTTTTATATTTTTATTAACCTGCTGCTGCTAACGTACTAGCTGGTTTTTTTGCAGGTGCCAAAGGATCAAAACCGACTTCAAGTTTGAATACAATTACCTTGAGGATGAGCTTGTGGTGTAAGACATCCTGAAAAAAGGTGTCGTTAAATTTGATTAACGGATTTGGTTAGTGTCCAAAAATTACACAATAAGAATTCAACCAGGGATTACACAAGTTGTTAGTATCAGTCCCCATTCGATATTTGGATGCGTCAGTCCAAGCTGTTACTGTGGGGGGTAATTATTGTCAAGACCTGGTTCACCACTTCACCTGTTGAGGCCTCGTGATTTGCCAAACATTCCATCCTTAACTTAGTCAAATCTCTTTTCTTACTATCGTCAAAGCTAGATTTGATAATTGCGGGAGTAAATACATTGTATATTGCTCCGATTTTATTTTATTATTATTTTTTTATCTATATATATATATATATATTCTCTTAAAAAGTACAGCTTACTAAAATAGAAGTGCTGTACCTGAGAGTGAGATTTTGTGGCGATTTGATAATTGCTCCGATTTTATTTTATTATTATTATTTTTATCTATGTATATATATATATATATTCTCGTAAAAAGTACAGCTCACTAAAATGAAAGTGCTGTACCTCACTCTTCGTCGACGAGTGAGATTTTGTGGCGACACGAGAGAAGTGCTAAAACTATCAGGAGACTACTACGTCTCTTAACACAGGCGAGAACACCACACGATGAATTTGCTTTATATCAACGCTGGTTGACACAACCAATCTACGCCAAAAAAAAAAAAAGAAAAAAAAAAAAGAAACTAGCATGGACAATAGAGCCGAAGGCCAAAAGTGCCAAACTGACTAGCAAATGACCCCAAAAATGTTGGAAAACTTTTTTGTTAAATGTTTTTGTAGATGAATAAGCAAATGCCTACCTCGAAGGATCTCATCATATAAATTCCGGTTGTCAGTACGCACAACTCGCGACAGCAGTGCTGCTGCGCAGGCTATCCGGCAACCTCTTCAGCGGCGGCGGCATCGGTCACACAGAGCTTGAGGGGTAGCCTCCTCTTTAGAAACCATGAATGGCGAGCAGTAATAAAGGAATCATTTTGCAGAAGGAAAGATGATGTAGCGCGGGCTAGCTAATTATACGCTCACCTTGGGTGAATTAAGTGCGGCATTTCATCAGAGTCCATAATGAGAATACAAACAACACAGGCCAAATATTCTTCCATTCTCAGCCTCCCCCCTGGCCAAACATTAATCTGAGTCTATTTTCATACAAGAGAGGTTGTCGTCAGTCAGTACCTATTTGTACAGATTATCAAGTTCTTGGCCTCACCCTGCGGCCGCTGGTGTCCCCACCATCGGAGAGCTGCGCCCACACGCTCTGGCTCTTGCCGCCGCTGCTACATTCCTCCTCACACCCAGCAACCGTCCTCAGAAGCTCCGACTGCAGTGAGGGACAATTCTCTTTGAGAAACTCAAAGCCATCAGACCGTATTACAGCTGCAGAGAGATAAGGGACATAACGGTATCTGAAATGTTACAAAGTCTAAGAAACTGACGGAGACGGCTTTAAACAATATCCCCAAGTAAAACAGAAAATATGTTATTAGAAGCAATTCATGGGTAAAATTTAAGCTAAATGGACAAAATTGAAAGCAAACACATAACAGATGATCCAACTGTTTAATCGCAAAGCCTATAGTCCCGCCGTATTTAGATTAATTTGAGACTGCATTTAAATAACGACCCATGTTCCGAGTTTCGAGACCACCCACAAGAACACCCACACACACACATCTGCACACACATGCACAAAGCTCCTTCGGATGATGATCCATGCAAGGTATGCATATCCAAGCACAATAAAAGAGCTAACTCATAATAGTGTTAATTCAGAAAGATGAGGTGAAAACATAAATTCAAATTGCCCCCAGAAAAACAAGTGCAGTCTAATTCTCCAACAATAAAGATAAAATTAAAACAACTCAAGCAAAACAAAAAGGCAACGATAATAATTCCTCAAAGAGTGCTTCTCAAAAAAGCTACAGTATTATATCAGCTTAAATAACAACAAAGGAAGAGCAAAAAAAAAAAGAAAGAAAAAAAGGATATGGCAAAGGAACCTAGAAAATCCAACAAATTAGCAAAAAGATCTGGGGTCAAAGCCAACTAAAAAGAATCTCCATTCCTTATAATAATCTACTGAAGCAAACATTCTCAACCTATTTTGACACTAACATAACACCATATTTCCTAATTTCTATTACATTTACAAGACCTATTACAGAAATGAGTTTCTATATTAAATCGACTTCGGTATAATACAAAATTTACTTGGAAAAATCAGTAATATTGTATGAATTTTGAGCTTTATGACAGCTAGTCAAACTTCTAATGTGCAGATATGATAAGATAAAAAGTTAGTACCTGAAAGGTTTTCAGCAGCAAACTTTAGGCAAACTGCCTTAAGCTCCATAGCATGATGACGATCCGCCAATGCAAGAGTGCTCGCAACAGAATTTACAGATATATCATTGCACAAGTAAGATTCACACAATAACCTAAGCCTTCCCAAGTCATATTTATCTGCAGCTGCCAATAATTTTGCAGCCAAAGTATCAGAAATAGACGAAACAGAACTTGATGCAGCAGCCAAGACATAATCATCAACCAGAGTATCTCTGTAGATAAAGTGTAACATCGCCTGCAAAATGCAATAATTAGCAAAATAGAGCTTTTATATACATACACTAGCAAATCATCAAATTGAATACATATGCCGGTAAAATCAGAATTTTTATTTATACCACTCAAAAGTGTAGTTTCTTACAAAAAATTCTACTTCTCGAAATGGAAGTATCCAATTCATGCAGGAAAGTTGACTTTGTATCAGTCCAAGTTTTAAAGAGGACACTTGTAGTAATATAAGGGAAAATATGTAAGAAATAAATTCTCAAAGAGCATGTATAAATATTCAGATTTCACAGCGGAATATATGTAAAGAACTCAAGAAAAATTAACTCCAAGAAAAGGCAGTCAGAGAAACACAACCAAAGAAAAAGGAAATAAAGTTCCTCACCTTGAAGACCTCAGGTTCCATGTCAGTAATAGAAATCTCATCCTTATCATCATTTAACCCCTCGAAAAACTCAGCTCTAAAAATAGGAGATCGAGCAGCCAGCACCAACTTATGGGCATGAAATTTCTCCCCAGCCACATTAAAAACAATATCTGAACCTTCCTGATTCTCCAGAAGCATGCCGAAATGCAATCCTATATCCGAATCAGGGACCTGTATGGAGTGTGGTCTGGAATAATCTGTAGCTGACACCACGACACCAACAGTACAGTTTATCTTCAAGCAGTCATCTTTAAGAAAAT
This sequence comes from Tillandsia leiboldiana, assembly GCA_029204045.2. Taxonomy (NCBI): domain Eukaryota; kingdom Viridiplantae; phylum Streptophyta; class Magnoliopsida; order Poales; family Bromeliaceae; genus Tillandsia; species Tillandsia leiboldiana. Next base: position 1,592,232 of record CM055065.1, read on the forward strand.
CTGATGTCTCAAGTGCGGTCCTCCTGAAGAAGCGTTTGTAACCCCTAAAGAGACCCAATGGGAGCAACATAAATTTAAGGTGAAAAGGAACAGTGCAAATGAGAAAAATGAATCAACCGAAAAACACAAGATTAAGGGCACATGAGAGACAAGCTTGGTTTTGAAGCACCCAAAGCATACTTTGGTGCTCAGTTTAATAAGGTATTTCCTCATACAGATGATTATTGAAACTCACAAGTAGTTTCTACTTCAGCAGATAGTGGTACAATAGAATCAAAAGCAAATGTTGCAACCTTCTTTCAAGAGTCTAAGAACAATTTTTCCCGGTCACTTAAAAAGACACAGTTAAAACAAGAGTAATAGTTCAAAAGCAATGGAAACTCTCAAATACGATTTAGAAGTTTAAATACAAGAAACAGTTGAGCGCATTCCAACTACTACAACAACATAGCATAACAAGAATGGCTGCATTGACAAGCAATTAGCTGCACTAACTAGTTTAAAGAAATTTTTGATTAAGCCAACAAAAATTGAGTGCCTTAAAAGACTAAATCAGAACAATTGATCGACAACTTTTAATGCATCACCTAAAAAATTGAAGATGTCTTATTATGATGTACCATCCTTACCTTTAAAAATAATTTTGGATAAAAATAACATAAAAATTCTCAGAACCTGGTGTGGCATAGATACCAAATATGATGGAATTCTATAAATCTACTACTATATAAAGCCTATCATCTAAGATATATTATTGGACTCAATAGGACTCATGAAATCAAGATTCTCTAGCTTAACTATATGGCTAAAACCTGTTGAAAGTCATCCTCACGCCTATATTAAACGCACCGAAAGCCATTTTCGTAATGCAAGATCCCATGTTTAACACCTAATCTCAGGCGATAACCTTCCAATATTTCCATCATTAGGGTTCAAGACGACTATTTTCATAATCCACATGGAGCATCCTTTTAGAATAAGAAATCAAAAAGAACTAGAGAAGCATATTTCAGTTTCTTTTTTATAGTCAGTAAAGATTTTAGCCCTCATCATCCCATAAAATTATCAAGCACCGAAACATTAAATCAACCGGCCGTTGCTCTGTCAAATTTCAAGACCCTATCTCATAAATATGTAAAGAAAGGTATAGAAAAGAGCATTAACGTTCCTCGTCTATCAATTAAAGAAATATAACAAGAAAATCACCTAATTCTTGCACAGGAAAGGGAAAACAACTAGCACTCTATCACGTTACAAAGCACAGATCATAAATATGAGAAGAATAGAGAGAGAAAGAACATTGCTCATCTATCAAATTAAGGAATCCAACAAGCGAATCGCACAACTCAGCGCTCATCATCATCAATCAATCAATCAATTCGAGAAAATCCAACAATCAAATCAACTGATTCTCCACAGGAAGGGATCTCGATCGCCTTACCACATGCTCCCGCGGTACTTGAGCGTGTAGGGCCCGCTCTCGAGCGATCGATCGAAGTGGCTGTGCACCTTGTGCTTCCCCTTCCCGCTCTGGTCGAGGAGCGTGAGCTCGAAGAGCGCGCGCACGTCGGTGCCCTCGCTCGCGAGCGCGATGAACACGGAGACGTACGCGGAGTTGTCTTCGGGGTTCTTCCCGTCGGGGTAGAAGTAGATCGCCCACTGGTACCCTCCCACGGTGAAGTTGTCGCTGGCGATGTGCTTCCCCACGCCCATCCCCTTCGCTAAGGAGTACCCCTGGATCACGAAGCGGTGGGATCCGTTCACCGTCTCCGTCACCGACCGGGAGCTCGTCGGAGAGGCCGACAGGTCCCGCGTCGCCGCCGCCGCCGCCGCCGCCGTCCCCGCCCCCACCGGAAGCGGCGGGGGGACGATCTCCGGTATCATCTCGGGAGTCAGCGCGGCGGCGATCGGCGGTGGCGGTGACGGTGGCGGTGACGGTGGCGGTGAGGACGATGGGGGTTCGGATTGAGAAATTAGGGTTTCGCTGGGAATTGGGTGGGTGTGGATTTGGGGAATTTAGGTGGGGATTAGGGATCGGAGGGGGTGTCGGGAGGAGGATGTCGGTTTCGCCGCTTGCGGGGACAAAGAGCGAAGCGGAACGCAAATAGGCCTATCGGGGTTCCTCTCTCTCTCGACTTTTTCTTTTTCCTTTTTATTTTATTTTATTATATATATATCTTTTACTCTTTTCGTTCCATTTTTGAATTAATCACAACCGTAGATCACTTGACCTTTAAAATATCTTCTCTCCCCCATCCCCCGCTTTTTTTTTTTTTTTCCAATTGCTTTTTGGTTATTAAGATTTTATACACAAGTATTTAATATTTCTTAAAAAAGTGCTGATCTAAAAGTACTAATCTCAACGTATGTACGATATAAAAAATTTTAATTGATTCACATAAACTGGGTTTGTGGATTCGGTTTCTAATGAAGTGGTGTTAAGTTTGAACTTGGTACACTTTTTAGTCCCCATTATTAAGTTCCCTACACCCTTATTCAACTATCCTGATTAATAACATCCTACCGCTCCATTAACTTTTTTTAAAAAATAAATTTAATTTAGCTAAATAATTTTAAAATCTTCTATAACAATTATCAAATTCTTTGCCACAAAGAACTATTCAAATTCGAAACTAAGTGATTATTTATTACCATTATTAGACCCTTTTTTTTTTTTTTTTTTTTTTTTTTTTGGCGCGACAAGTGTACAATTTGCAGCTGAAATTTGAACAAAAAAAAAGGACTTAAAATTAAGTCCAATACAACAAAAATATTCACCTCAGAATGTAGTTACAAGGCCTATACCTAGCTCTTCTGCTAGTTCATCCCATAGTGGAAGGAGAGTTAATACAACAAGAGATATGGCCATAGCTAAGGCAGTTTTTCGCCATGTTCCGACCTGGGACACATCGTTTAAGCAGGGTTTCTCTGCTGATCTCTGAGAGAACAAAAGTTTTGATCGACAATTGATAGTATGAAATATGAAAGAAAAAGTTCACTATAATGACAATTTTTTTTTACCTGGCATATTAGAACATATAATCCCCAAGGAAGCGATAACGGCCCGCCAAGCTAGAAGAAAATAAAAAGGAGCATTAGATTGTTGTTTTTGTGAAGTTGAAATGTTGGAATATAAGAAATGAAACCTGTCTATAGTTTTATTATTGAGAACACTCTTAGGCAGGAAATTTAGTGACATACCACTACAGAAACTTTCAGAGAATGCTGAAAAGTTTTTCTTCAAATGGCCATCTTGGCTGGGCATTTTGAATTGAATGTAAGTGCGGAAAATGTCATTGATCATAAAAGAATTAATGATTGAAACCATAGTAATGGGTTCCAGATGAACTGAAATATGTTTCCTAGTATTCCAAGAATCTCATTTCATATTTCATTGAACTAGTTATTTCATAGGAAAATCACATGGTAAGATCAGAACCTTGTCAAAAACAGTCTTTTGAACATTACTTGTACAATTTCGCCACTTAGCTCCAAAGGTTGGTGTGATGCTCAACATTGGAGAACAAAATAGTATGTAACTTACCTAATTACAGGGCTTACCCCCCTCAGCATTTTCGTCTCTCTATTTTGAAACCTTCTCTAGATATTCTTCAAACTTAATATCTTGCTGGTCTGTGTACCAGATCTATAGGAGTTGCCTTACAGACTGTCACCCACAGTTTCTCAAAGAATTTGCTGGAAAACAGCAAATTCTAAATGGAATCAAAGACAAGAATGCGTGGGATCCTCTACAGACCAGGATGTAGTAAATTCCTAACTATACTTATCTGGCTAGTTGTTTTGGTTCTAAATTTTGATATGAAATAATTAGTTCTACTTCAAAACAACCAACAGCTTTTGAGATTAGCCTATAGATCAATGCTGCATACCAAAGTTGCAGGGGATTCAGACAACAGGAGTTATAAAGAATTCGTGCTCAAGTAAAATAAAATAAGAAAACCGCATTAGATGATGCGTTAAATGTATATACCACTCCAAGTCCAAGCAAAGAGTATGTTGTCAAGCCAAACCCAATCAAGGCATTCTTCCCAAAGGCACCCTGTTACAGGTTAAGAGGTTACAACATTATCAGAACAAAAATCAATCTTACATGTTAAGGGAGTCACAGTGTAGAAGCGGAAGCAACTAAAACCATGAATTTATTAAAAGTAGGAATCTGCCTTGTTGTACTCAGCCCCAAATTGTATATATGCATTATGCACTATTGGTGAATTAAACCGGACGTATATGATAGGGTTGATAAAGTGCACAAAAAGTTGCACAGTGATAGGGCAATCAATAAGCAAATAACTTGCCGTATTAAGGAGCTTATCTTCAATACTTCGGATTTGTGAATGAGAAATAAATGTTGACTATCTTCATATTGCACATATGCATGACTTGTACCTGTACAGCTCTTCCACCATCGAGGCATCCAACAGGAAGCATATTAAATGCAGAAGTTGTCAAACCACACCTGAAATATGAAACTAGCAATAAGCATCACATATACTATATAAATTCAAGAAAAAGAAAATGCGAGATACATCACCAGCCAGCAATCACGAGTGGATGAATTGAAACAGTAGCAGCATGCATAGCTCTGGAAATCAACACAAGTCGGACACCGGAAAAGGCATCAGCAATCAGATAGAAAACATAAAGTATTTGTGTTCTCAAAACAGACTAAGATTAAGATTTTAGAAACATGATAGAATCTGAACATAGTCAACAAAAAGTTATGATTTATGAATGTAAATATCATCAGAAGTGTAAATGGTGCTCTGCTAGCAATTAGAAATAGACTATACTAATAACTAGCTAACTTCTACATCTTGCCGATGATTTAGATATAGTAATCGGTTTTCTTTTAATTTCGTCAAGAGCTAAGTCGTAATATTATGATCAATGAACAGATAATTAGGGTCACCAGGATAGTGAGGGAAGAAACGCACGTGTAACCAAGTGCAGCCCTGCTAATGAGGCCTAGCAGCAATGAGCCTCGGAAGAGCATACTAGGGACTTGCACTAAATCTCCTGCGGCGGCCGGGTGCAATGAAAGCAACAAGCCAACACAAAACATCAAGAAGGAAAGTGCAGCACCGGCAAAAGGACCAGCCATTGAGATGTCGACCATTGCCCTTCGATCAGGAAGAATAGATTTGAACTACACGAGTTAATAACAATAATGAGACGATGTGCCTAAGAAAATACAAAGATTACATACTAGACATGCGATGCAATCATTTCATAGCAACGAGAAAAAGCAACTACAAACATACAAACCATTAGCTAGGGTGACAAAAGCAGGAAAAAGAATTTGGTATTTGCAAAGCAATTATTCCTAGCATTGAGAAAAGCATATACAGAAAGATACAAACCATTAGCTTGGGTGCCAAAAGCAGGATCAAAATTTCATGTTTCAACTTCCAGCCTCACAGAACTACTAAAGTTACGATTAATACAGTGAAAATTCCAAAGCATTGCGACGATAATTACAGGTACACATCCTAAAATTGTAGGGCTAGGGCTAGAAGGATCAAGAATACTTGGATAAAAATAGAAATAAAAAGCAGTAGCCTAGTGTGGTCAAAGTTATGCCCTTGATGGGAACATACATAGATATATCACTAATTAAACCAATAAATGTAAGCTCGAGTTAACTACAACACCGATAAAGTAGCTTACCTGAGTGATTGCACCAAAACTGCCAAGGGTTATGTTAGGAATGAAGTACGGGATACTCAACTTCACTTTCCTGGGAAATGCTGCTAGAAAATGTCCAACCTCCTGTAAAGGAAATGTTAAAAAATGCATAAAAAAGAATGAACATGTCGTAAGAAATATATATTTCAAATAATGTACATATCAATGAAAAGTGGTACCTAGATATGGCCGGATTACTGATATGACATTTGTAGAAATTTATAATAATTCTATATGAGATAATCTACTGCAAAAATTCACCCTTGTAATGTGTTACCAAAGAAAATGATTCACGTAAAGCTAAGTGAGTGGGAACATTATTTTCAAAGTGGTTCCAATTGCTGAATTCTGACCAAACAAGTGTATAGATAACATATGCAGAATGCATTAAGTATTCTGTATTACATGGAATAGCTGGACGCCCAAAACACCATATGCTAGCGGTAAAGCAGATTCCACAAATGGGAATAAGAGCTGCATATCAGGAGGTTCTGTGGCATTTGGATCAGTGAAGTACTTCACTACTTCAGGAGGAAGACTATTTATCTGTTCAAAATATCATGTTATTATTCTCCAACAAGTGAAGTAAGGTAATTTAAATGGATCAAAACCAAATGAAAATAGCATACCTGAGATGCAATTCCTAGTTCTACACAAGACCCAATAGTAAGGAGAAATAGAAGTAATGAAATAACGTATTGCCAAAGAGTGGTAGGCCCGGGCTCAGAGACCTCCTTCCGCAGCAAACCAAAACTGGCACGTGGGCCACCACGTGGGTCAGGGCCCTCTGAGTTGGGCTCCTCTACCATGAACAGGTTGTATTTGTCGCCTGTAACTTCATGAAGCTGCCGCTGAAGTTTGGCAAAAACGTCCTCACTCTTCCCACGCAAGTTACCAAGAAAGAGAGTTCCTTCACCAAGGTCACCGAAGGGCTCTTCTTTAGTGACCCAAAAGGTTGAGTAGCCGAAGAGCTTTTCTTTTATAAGCTTGACGTCAGAAGGATCTACCTTCTCAGGTCCTAGGAGTTCCATTAGCCTAATTGAATCAACTTGAAAGCTACTGTACAGCGGTCCATCCGAGGATATGCCTGGGGTCTGAAGAGGATAAAAAAGGTTGGGAAATATGTTTATGAACAAGTTTAGAGGAGTCATCTACATGACTATACACTATCATTTTTCAGATGCTGCAAACTACCAACAATTCTTTGGTTTCACTCTTTCTTTTGTACTGGTCACGGGCCGGCCATCCACATAAGCTTTATGTACAAAACTCATGCCATTTGCCAGAGAAGTATACTTAAATTTTCTCTGTGTTGAAGGAAATTATAAAGTTAAATGAATAATGTGCTTAAATTTTTTTAAATAAATTACATAGCATTACAATAATGCAAACTGATAATCTTTAAGTGCATGATATATGATCAATCTAAAACAAGTTACTGCGTTAAAAGAATACAATCTTATACTGAATATAATGCTCACTACAGAGTACAAAATACAAAACCTCAAATGATAGGAAAAGTAATCAACAACGGAGATATCTAAGTGCAAGCTAAACTGAACAAGGATCGCGGAGTACCCTAGATGAAACCGACGCAGGAGTTCGCTCCGAGCTCGAATCATCACCACCCACCCTCTTCTCCCCCTCTTCCGCGGGCTTAGTGGATGGCCCCGCCCTATTCTCCTCCCCATCTTCGTTCCCATTGATCGAGAAGCACCGAAACCCCTCGCGGCGCCTCCCCAACCTCCAATTGCCCAATCTCTCCTCACAAACTACGCACAAATCCCTCGAACCCCTCCGCGAAACAACCGAATCCCTCAATCGGAAGCTCCCGAGGTGGGGAAGTTGGCGGGATCGGAAGCGCGGATTGAGGAGAGAGGAGCTGGGGAGAGTTCCCATGGATCGATAAGAAAAGCTTCAAAGGTTTAGGGTACGAAACCCTAGGTTTTGATCGGATTGGAATTAGGGTTTAAGGAGCGGCTGTGGATAGGGAGGGGGGGTGGTGGCCAGAGAGGAGGAGGAGGAGGAGGAGAGGTGTCATCGCGAAGAATCGTATCCGCTGCTTCGGCGACTGCGTGCAGTGGTTTTGGGTTTTAAAACGCGTGGGGAAGAACTTGAAGATAGGGTCGCTGCACTACCCAAGTTCCGGTGTACGTCCTGTTCTTTTATGTTCCGCGTTTTTCCGACCGTTGGATTGGGCCGTTGATGGTCGGACGCCGCCATTTTTAGATTTTAGTGGATTATTACTTATTACCGTCTCCAAATGGCAAGGTCGATGGTTCGTGATGTTACGGTTGGTACTCAAAATTTCAAATTCAAAATTTAATTATTTTATAATTTTAATTAATTTTATTTAAATGAATAAATAAATAAAACGGATACTCGGATAGTATATTATTATTAGGAAAATGCTATGTGTACATCCGTAAGGGGTGTACATCTCACACCTCCACCCATCTAAGGGTGGGGGTGTGATGATGGGTCACTTGATGTGACCCGTAAAAAATATCGCCACTATTAAAATAGTGAAGATGTATGATGTACACCCCTTCGGAGTGTACATGTAGCATTGCTCTTATTATTAACCAGCACGATTTATTATAAATTTATAAATTAATAAAATAAATTTATTTGTTTACGATATAGAGTAATTTAAATTAACTAATTTTTTATTAAATTTTTCTTAAAATTATTTAAAATAAAATTTAAATTCTGAATCCCAAATACAAAAATAGTATAATCACTTGAATATTCAGTTTTATTTATTCATTCAGATCAAATAATAATATTAAAAAAATATAAAATTAAAATTTAAATGATTTAAATTATATAGGCTTTATTATTTAAAATAAAATAGATAGTAAATCCAGAGAGTTATTATCTAAAATTCCTATCTTTATCTTCTATACTTTATATATATGGAAAATACTATGTGTACACCCGTAAGGGGTGTACATCTCACACCCCCACCCATCTAAGGGTGGGAGTGTGATGATGGGTCACTTGATGTGACCCGTAAAAAATATCGCCATCATTAAAATAGTGGAGATGTATGATATACACCCCTTCGGGGTGTACATGTAGCATTGCTCTATATATATATATATATATAGGTAGGAGACTATGTGGAGGTGACACGTGTCATGGTGGCTCATTCGGTGCACCCGGTGCACCATAAATCACGCCCAAACAAGTATCATAAACTTCAATTAATTAATAAAATTAAAAATTTATAATTTGCATTAATAATTACTCACTTTTTGTTTTTTTTGTTTTTTTTTTTATTTTTTTTTTATTTTCGTACTAAACTTTTTCTATTTCTTTCAATTAAATATCCATCATCATTGAAGAAAATATCAAATTTTATTATAATTAATCATACTTTAATCAAAAAAAAAATGAAAATAAATATTAAAGTTGGAGGATCTGAATGCAAAAGAACATTAGACCAATTAATATTTAATATATATATATTTTAATCCAACGACTCGGAGAGGGTTGAGTCGGATTAGGGTTAGTAGAGTCGAATTCAACTCGAGACTACGCTTTCGCCCCGAAGTATGCGCTATAAGTAACCGAGTCGCTTCCGTATCCTCCCCGTTTTCCACGCTGCGTCTCTGGTTTTCAATTTCTGAGGCATCGTCGTCGTCCCCAAGAGCGGTGAAGGAGCGTCGTCCCCCGCTACTCTACGATCCTCTCATCGAATTTTGGGCGCTCTCAGATCCTCTTTCCGGATTAGGGTTTTGGTCCGGCGCGTTGGGGCGAAAAAGCGATTTTTATGGTAAAAAGTTGATCTCTTTTGACGACAATGGCGCCGATAGTATCGTCGTCGAAGGCCCTTGCGAGGTTAATGTCCGGTAAAAACCGTGCTCTGCAATTTGGGAGGGGATTGGGATTGTTGCGGAATTGTGGCGAAAACAAGCGGCAGTTTGGGCGATTGTCGCAAACTCGGATCTCGAGCTCCATTGCTCGTGTTGGCAATTCGTCCGTGGGCGGATTGGTTGGTACCTTTAGGGATCCTGCGTCGTCGATCGGTTATTTGCAGAGGAACGCGCAAACGAGGCGATTCCTCGGCTGTGGCGATGGAGAGGAGGGAGGTGTTCTTTCGAAGGTTTACGAGGAAAGGCGGGTGATGGGGTATGTTAGAAGTTAATTTAGGCTCATAAAAGTTGATTTCCTTTGTGATTTTGCCTGTTAATTAGATCAACAATGCGAATACATTAGTACCAGGTCCACTTTTAGAATCGTTTGATTATGTAATTAACTTATGCAATTATTCTCTTTACTTGTGAATAACACTCATAGAACCTATCAATTTAAGCACATCTGCTAGCTAAAATGTGTCTTTCGTTGCAATAAGTTGGTTCGCATCGTATAGTTATTTTGCCTTTGTAGCAGTTCAAATTGATATGTAGAACATGTTATACATTTCTACTTATATGGACATGCCTTATATATAAACTTCCACATTTGTTCTAAATAAGATACTGTTATCTTAGTTTTACGATATTTGCTACTAAATAGGATGTAGGTTTTGTTTTGGTGTGTATAGAAATTCTAATTAATATTGCAACAACCAGGTACTCTCCAGAACAACTTTTTTCAGTTGTTGCTTCTGTCGATCTATACGAGGATTTTGTGCCGTGGTGCCAGCACTCCAAGGTAATTAGGCGCAATGATGACGGCTCATTTGATGCTGAATTGGAGATTGGTTTCAAATTCCTTGTTGAGAGTTACATTTCGCATGTTGAATTGCAAAAACCGAGGTATATTAAGGTAATTAAACTCTTCCGAGCTCTTTGGGCTTAGTAGCGGGGAAATGACCTATGATCAGATCTTTTTCATGTTTTTTTTTTTTATTTTAATAATAAGCAGATGTAGTTCAATGATTTTGCAGCATGTACAACTCCTATTGTCCTGTGTGAAATGATCTCACTGCTAGAACTCTATTTAACATATTTCTTCAATGCAACAGATTACTTCCTTTAGTCTTCTGTCAGCATGCATTGATTGTATTTTGTTGATCTCATCATATCCTTACAGCTAATGAACTATCCATCTTTCGCCCTATATTTTGCTTCAGTAATAATCTTTTCGGTGACCCATCTACTTCGACTTTTAGAATTATTTGCTCCTGTGCTTATCATCTGTCTATTCAATGTACTACATCATAATCTTGTTTTTGTACCCATTCTCATATGATTGGATGGCTAAAGAGGTTCATAAGCTAAACTGTATATGCATAATGCAAGCTTATTTTGGTTAATTTTTCGCTGACAAGGAGTATAGTGAAAATCGTTTTATTTGGCCTAGTAGCCATGCATCATTTATTGTTGCATTGCCTTTGATTTGGTTTAGTTGTTTTTATTACATCTTATTGTTGTGAGAAAAATAATATTTTATCTGACATGGTGGCTTGTGGACATTGTTCCATGCATTTATATATGCATGCTAATATTCTCTTCCTATCATTTGAGTAGTAGTCCTAAGTGGCATGCATTAGCTTATCCATGCATCGTGGGGTGTGTGTGGGTGTTTGATCTTCTACACTTTATCATCATTATTAATTTTGAACCTTTATGACATTTATTTACCTTTTCAATCATTTTGCGTTTGGTTTTATGCTTAGAAATACCTTGAGCAAGGTTCTCTAGAAAAAATGTAAATGCATTTAAAATGGCAGCTAAATGCAGAACTTACCAATTAATCAGGGTAGTTTGGACTAAGTCATAACTGATAAGACGCAAAGTTCTATTGTTTTAGATCACTAAGATATTTGTACATTTCATAATGTTTGCTTGGACTGCTTGAGCCTCTTGTTAGAAGTTTTCTACTGGCCATAGAGTAAAACATGCTAGCTTACAAACTTCTTTGATTTCGCATAGTTTTGTCCTGTGACCGACAAAACTTTTTGCTTTATAAAAGTTCCTTGTAGTGATTAGCGGCTTTGACATGAAAAAGTTAAGGATAACCATTTCTTTTCTTTTCTTTTCTTTTCTTCCTTGCTTTAAAAAAAAAAAAATCTCAACTTTCCACTTTTCACAACTCAAAATTCTTGTATTTCCCAATACACTATATCAAAGGCCATGTGTAGGTTTATATTAAACTGGAAATTGGTTCAGAAATTGAATAACATCATTATTGATGTTTGTGAGTGCGTTTACTTGCATGACATGTACATGTTTGGCATCCAAATGAAGGTTTTTCTCTTTTATTGGTTTTGAATACGCCAGCCTGGATTTTTTCCTATTATTGATGGTTAAGTTACATTTATCTTGTTCTGCTATTTTTTTGACAACTGCTAGCACCAGATTGTTGTTGAATATGCTGTGACTAATTAATACATATGACTTGTCATGCATGCAGACGACCGCATCAGAAAGCATGCTTTTTGACCATTTGATTAATATTTGGGAATTTAATCCTGGTCCTGTGCCGGGAACTTGTGAACTTTACTTCCTGGTGGATTTTAAGTTCCAGTCACCGCTATATCGCCAGGTACATAAGTTTTTTTTTCCCTCTGCTGATATTTGAGCTCCTATTTTGAGAAAATCTTATTGTTCACATTTGGAGCGTAAACAATTCACTTGTGACCAGTTTTTACCTATTTGAACAACCTCATGCAACCTAAGCTTTCTTTTAGGACTCGAATACCTTCTTGAAGAGTGTATCAGAAAGTTATGAAACATGTAGCTTACTTTATAATTCATTTTTCTCATCTAATAACTTAGCATATAAGTTTTTGCGGTGGCTACTTAACTAGTTGCTGCATTTTCTTTTGCTTGTCTATCTGCTGGTTTATTGTTGCCCTAGTAAGTTGAGAAAGCCTTAGTTGGCTGTCAGGCCCTAGACATCATTTGGAAGAACATTTTTGAGTTTGTGTGTGTAAAGGGAGATTCTGCAAGGTTAAACTATATGTTTTGTTCGCTCTGTCAAACTTAAGAAGCATTAACGGACTCGTCCGCTTGCTCGCTCGCTCTTGTTCTGTGAATGTATTTAATCACCTCTGACTTTGATGGTGGCTTTCATTGGCAGGTGGCATCAATGTTCTTCAAGGAAGTTGTATCTCGACTAGTTAGTTCGTTCAGCGAACGGTGCCATCGAATCTACGGTCCAGCAGTCACTGTTCTCGAGAATACATACGGACAAAGCAGATAGTTCGGCCGGTCCAAGATTAAGTCAATAGAAATCGATTACTTCCAAATCATGATTGATAGATAGGCGCTTTTTTTCTCTTGGCATTGAACATTCCGGGGAAGGCTCAGACAAGCTTCATTATCCCCAAATGAATATGACTACTCACTGATCAAATTTTTTCAGAGGCTAGGGATGTTCTTATATGAGTTTTTTACATTTGTCATTTGAATTTTTCTAAACATGTCACGATATTTGGATATTGAAAAGTACAAAGTACAAATATGGTGTGTCTACTACTCCCAAAGTAAGTTTGTGTTTGGATCTCAAAATCGGAGCTTCCGACTGCTGTAAGAATACTAATCTTATTTTCACTCAAGTGCCTTGAAATATCTTCCAATCTCAGAAGAAATTTTTGCAATCTCAATTTCATCTTACGTCGAATGTTGATTGATGTTTCTCTAATCTCCACTTTATGTTATGCACAAGGTCAAAACCAGTGGAGGTTAGATAAACAAGGAAATCGAAGACTCCGAAAAATTCAGTGCAATCACAACTTATAGTCCATATTTCAGGCTACTAAAGCCCCAGGACTTTTGAGGATCTGTTTGGTACAGTAGAACTGCCTTTACTTCATCCAAACATGTTCTAATCTAAGTGAGATGGCAGAAGTTACAGAAAAAAAAAGAGAGGAATTTTTCATATTTGGTATCTGTGTTTGGATGCTTAGTGAGCTTAGTAGGTATACGAATTATTACTCTCTATGTGTTTTTGATATGAAGGATCATTAATATGGCATTGACTATACGCAGATTAGGTAAACCATGCTAAAATTTCTACCTAAGTTCCTGTAGCATGAAAATGACAACAGTTGAGAGAGTTATATACTACTCAAGTAGAAAACAAAATGGAAATAAACCTCGTGTATTTCTTCGATTACATGTGGTAACGAGTGAACAAGAAAAAGCGTAGATATTGGGCAAATCACATGCAAGGTTTTTACGAAATTAGACCACGCAGTAATGTTGAGCAAATCATATGGGAGTATGAGAGAGATTCATAGGAATGGAAGAGACCCAAATGAGTTTTTACATAGAGTGGTCCTAATTAATTATTCCTACATTCACTTCCTTTTGTTCGAGCAATTATTAAATCTAATAATAAAGCACTTCTTATGAAGTTCGAAAAAATAAAGGACAAAAAGTTGGGCCAATTACTTAAATTTTTGAAGAAAAATTTAAACAATGATTCATTAGAATTCAATTTTAAGAGGAAAAAAATCCATGTATGCCTAGCTACATGAAGATTTTGGATTATTTTGCTAGCTCTTGGAGTGACAGTTAACACACTGCTCCCTTAAAAATTTAAGATTTTTATTTTTAGCATAAAGATATACTGAACTAGGCTAGAATACTATAAGTAGCAAACGATCTCGGTCGCCATTCTTTTATTTTTAATAATGAAGCTTTCAAAACGACGATCGGCACGGTTAAATATGATCTAGATTATTTAAACTATTTAAAAATTAAATTTTAATTTTTTTTATATTCCTTTTTTTTGTTCATTAAATGGATACAAAAATAAACGGTTGAAAATAAATATTCTTTAAAAAATAATGATTGGAGTATTGTAATCAAGTTTGAGAGTATAAATCTTATTTTAAATATTTTAAAAAAATTCTAATTAAAATTTAATTAATTTAAATTTTGGTATACCGTTAAACGAGCAAAAAAGTAATATCTATCATTAAAATTATAAATTTTACAATCTTTTGATCATTAGGCCAATGATGTCGAAAAAATTTAAAATTTGATTTCTAGATACTTTCAATGGTCTAAATTACATTCAACGATGCCGATTGTCGATTTAAAAACTCTATCATTGAAAATAAATGGATGACAATGAAGCCTGTTTACTATACCGACGGCATTCCAGCTCAACTACTCAAGATGCTCTGTACATATAAGCAATGTTATATTACATATTTATGCCCTTCTAAAGTTGAAATTTATGTTCACGTTCTCCAAAGTTGTTAATAATTGCACAGATGGAAATTTAAATCAGTTCAAATCTTGAATTAAAGTTCAATGCAGGGGCATGTTTGATACACATTTGTTTAATTAGAAGGTAGTTGAGTATAAATGCACACTTTTTAAAGATATACAAGTGTAAATATGTGTATATTGTTCTTTAAGAGATATATTACTTATTGTTATTTAAAAAGTACTTTAAGAAATATTTGTATATTAAAAAATTGGAAAAAGAAATTGTGTGTAGAAACACAGTTCTCTCCCTTCATTTTCCTCAAATTAAATGTGAATTTGGTAAGGTTTTTGCATGATGACAAGAAGCTACAAGTAAACCTCCTAAAGATTTGCTTATATGCATATCCAAGCACCATACCTTTGGCACCCTTGAAGATTTACTGAACAAATAAGAGATTTTCTTTTCAGATTTTTACTGTCAGATAAAACTGCAATAAAAAGACCATTTTACCCACTTATTAGAACTGGCAATGAACAACAATGTAAGGGCAAAAGAGTCTTTCAATAATCTGGGGAAAGTATTTGCAAAATACCATGCCACTTCTATTTAAGGAGTCCATTGAGTAGGATTCTTCTTCATTGGTTCACATTGTGGTGTGGCTAAAGTCATTTGTGTTCTCCACAGTGTTGGTTTGTGTTATTATAGGTTGTTCATAATATGTCATGTGTTCACTTTCCTTTCATTAAGCTCACAGAGAATTTCCCTCAGCAAAATTAACTACTTATTATTAAGCATTATAGTTAATTGTCACTAAAGTTTCAAACTTGCTCATCTTAATGTTCTGAAATTTCTTGCATTTGAACTCTTTTTGTTGCAGAAAATGTCTAGTAACCAACCTCAAAGTCGAGGAGCTCAAATAAGCGAAAGAGACATCCAGTTCTCGAGAATTGCTGCGCAGCAATGCTGCTTCTTCGGTTTGTGCCCGAGGCCTCGCCTTCGCTGGACTCCTGAGCTCCACGACCGGTTCGTCATCGCTGTTATGCGACTCGGAGGTCCAAATGGTTTGTATCTTTTGTACTTACTTTTGCGGCATTTACTTCTTTCAAGATCAGTAGCCAATTTTGATAGCTGGCTAAGTTTTTTTCCCTTGCATTACATAAAAATTGTTACTGCCAATAGATACTAGACCTTTACAGATATTAAATCACTGCAGTATATATTATCGGTAGGTTATTAATTTTCTTTTTTTCCACAAACTTGTCCTTTTTTTTGTTCTTCAAACACACTAAAACTTTGAAGTTTCTTATGTTATTTATCTCTTTAATTCGATGCGCGCAGAAGCGAAGCCTACAGCTATAAAGCAGTTGATGGAAGCAATGGGAGTTCATGGCCTTACTCTTCGCCATGTGAAGAGCCATCTCCAAGTATAATTCATTATCTCAATCCCTTAATCTCTCTCTCTCACTCACTCACTCATTCTCTTTCTAAATCTTATGCAATTTATTTTGTTCACCTTGTTAATTACTTGATGCATATACATCATGAACATGAGACTAAATAAATGTGCAACATTGCTCATCCTAACACAACTATTCGGAAACTAACTAGAATAATATGTAATATCTTCTTAATTTTTGGTCATTTAGAAGTACAGGGCTAACAATAAGTCGAGCAAAGAGAAGGAAGAAGAGCAATATAAGGAAGGTAAAACTACTCTTTATTTTTTGTTTTTATTTGAAACTTATATATCAAAGTTGCATCAATAACTGGGAAATGCATCTTAAAAATTTTCCTTATATTATTGTACCTAATAGGACTGAACAATGAAGACCATTCTCACAGCACGGCGCCGAATCCTCACAGCAGCAGGTAAAATGGCATGATTGTTTCAAAGTTTTTCTTGTGATGAGCTTTACCATGTATATATACTGCATAATTACTTACTTACACATTATCACCACAAGAAATTTGAATTCTTAGTATCTTTGTATGTATGTTATTAGATTTTTATTTTTGTTAGTCTTTTTTATCTGTCCTCCTCATTGGTCAAACTTTGTGTGGTGATAATTAAGTAAATGATGAAATGAAAGAAAGATGAAAAATGCAGGAGCCCTGAATTTTACTGTGGATCAGCAAGTCATCAGATAGAGAATTGTACAACATTCCAAAATGAGATTGAGGTATAATGTTCTTAACATTTTCTTTTTCTGAGAAAAAGAAAAAATTGCTTAACAGATGATTTTGTAACTTGTGGATGTTTGATGGTTTTTTTTTTTTTTGTCAGCAGGCTGAGAAGAATGTGGATATGCTGAAGGATGCTCATGACAGATACATGGACTCGTTACTCGAGCGCGCGTACAACGCAGCTGCTTCAGAATTTTTCGACTCATAAGTTTCTAACTTAAGACTAAATGAATTTAATCCTTCTTGGGTTAAATATTGCATCAGAATTTCTCTTTCATTCAAATAACTCCAAATATTAGACATTGTGGTCTTATTTCATATCAGACTTTTCCCTGTAAATGAAACAGTGATATGATGATTGCTCTTGATAATGATTTCTGTATCTTTTTTTCCATAATAGGCTTCTAAATTTTGATATCGATTCGCCATCGGCAAATCAAAGATATCAATCTAAATAAGAAATTGAAAAAAATTAAACATTATATACAGTTAATTTTAAGTCTCTCTTTTTTTGTTCTCTCTCTCTCTTTTAATGATGATGATGATAATAATAGTATTGAAGTTATATTTGCTTATTCTAAGGCCATTTTGTATCATTCTTGTTGTCCATAGAGAAGCCATATGCTGTGAAACTATCTATGTGACACAGATACATTCATGTAATTTTTTTCAAAATGCATCCTTAAAAAAAAATCCATAATAAACTCAAGCAACATAAAAAGAAAAGGAGTTGAATCTACAAGGCAAATGTGAGCAGCTAAATTTGTCAATGGTGAAAAATATGTGGACTAAGCTTGTGTATTAACTTATACGGTATAAATGGTTACCTAATTTGAAAGAGATGTGATGAGATACAGTACATAAATTGCATATAAATGCATACCAGTTACTACTCTTTGGTTATAATAAATGTGCCAAACTTGTAGTACTCAAAAGGCTTTTGTTTTTTAGTCAGACACCATGTAAATTTTGATAATTTATTTTCTAAAAAATATGGTTGAGAATTTGAGATAGAATATGACTTTATAATGGTAATATGTTTATGTTTTTGAGCCATAGATACCAATCACCAGGTACTGTTTAGAGAGTGTTTTGATTTTTATATAGTGTTTTGGTTTATAAGCGTGACTCCCGATAGTTTCACATCGGATGAAAATAATTTGTAATTGAGTATATAAGTATCTGAACATTAATAATAATAACTAAATTTAAACATTTTGGACCGGTGAATTAAACCGAACGAATTATTATTGCTAGTGAGCCGAATCATTATAATAAGACTCATAGTTGGATACTCACAATAATAATTAAAATTCAAATTATATCCAAACTGCGAATTTAATTTGAAAACAACATGTGAAGCTTGATTTTTGATCAAATTCAAATTTTCTTAAATATAAAACGCAAATTCAAAATAAAACTTTCCATTAGTGTTTAAAATTTCAATTTAAATAAAAAAAAATAAATTTTGATTTTAAGATTAAAAGTAAAATCAAATTTTACACTACAATGCCAAATTCAAAAATCAAATTTAAATTCAATTTTTGTTGAGTTGGGTACTTAATAAAATGAATATCATCTAATTTGATAAATAATAAAATAAAATTAAAATTTTAAAATTTATAGGTCACCGGTGAATTTGGTATAAAGCAAATTATTTTATATAAAATTTAATTATATTCTTCGATAATTGACGGTTAGATTTTAATATTTACGGTATAGTGAAAGGGTAAAAAATGGCCACGTTGATGATAATTAATTTATTATTATTTAATAAAATGAAATGAGCACTGGGGCCCACCACAATAAAACGCGGTCCTCTCCGACCCACTCGTCGCGTGGAGCTTCAGATTCTCATTCTCCCCCTTTTCTCTCTTTCTCTCTCTCTTTTTCTCTCTCCCCTGGCCAATTGGGAGGAAGAAGAAGAAGAAGCAGAAGCGGCCGCAGCTTCTTAGGGCGAGGAGGAGGAGGAGGAGGACGCCTTCCCAATCTCCGGCGATCGAGCGGTTCCGGCGATGTCGACCGCGGCGAGGAAGCGGCTGATGCGAGACTTCAAGCGGCTGCAGCAGGACCCCCCCGCGGGGATCAGCGGCGCCCCACACGACAACAACATCACGCTCTGGAACGCCGTCATCTTCGGGTACGTGATCGTGAATCCCTCCGATCGATCCGGTGGCTTCTGGAGGAGTCGGTTGGTCGGTGCTTTTTCTCGTTCGATTTGACCGAATTTGATGCGGTTTTGCGTTGGATTTTGCAGGCCTGATGATACTTCGTGGGATGGTGGTGAGTTTTTGGTGCTTTGAGGCTCGATCCTCCTTGGAATATGAGATTTCTTTCTATTTTTGGTGGTTTTATTGATTATTCAAGTAGATTCTGTAGAATCGGTGCTATAGATGTGGATTAGGGATGTTTGAAACCTCCTTATGCGATATTAGGGAACGTTTGATGCTGTAGATCAAGAGGCTACGTTTCATTTGGTTCTTGGCATATTTATGCCCTAAAAGATGAAAACTGGAGCTTATGTAAGGGCACAAATTAACCAATCCTCAAGTTACCTAGCTCAGATGTGTTTTGCTTCATGTTCTGCAACTTTTCCTGTTTATATATTGTCAACCATCAATTTGTGGCATGAATTGAATGGACACCAAGTTGATGTCTCGTATATGGTCTGATGGGGTTTAGTTTTAGTGAGCTATTTACACAGATTTTTCTATTTCTTTGTACAAGTAGAGATATGGTAATATGGCCAAGACAAAATTGTTTGAGGATTGGAGTACTTGCTTATTATAGTCTATCTTTTCTGTTATATCAGAGGACTTTAACTTAGCAGTTGTTAGCATGCCTGATTTTGTCGTCGTTATATGACGTCTCCAATAGACCTTCTTGGTTCATTTTGAGCATGCTAATTGTTGAATTAAATGATATGCCATTTAATATGGGATGAAAGGCACATGCCAAGCTCTCCTTCCAGTTAACTGGAGTGAAACCGACTTTTTCCTCCGTTCTGCTCTTTTCTGCTCAAAGTGTTCTTCATATTGCAGTAGGTTGTTTAGGAAATCTTTTTACATAGCTAAGAGTATGTTCTCTTTCTTTTTTATTTCATCTAGCTTTCACCTCCTTGAGGCTTTCAAAGAAATTGTTCATAGTTTGTTGGATATCCTCCATGACACATTATAATGCGGCCCAGAGCCAATCATGACCTTAGTTATGTGGTTTTTCCATTGTATGATATTTTGCGATTTAATACTTGTGCAATGTGATAACTCAGTTTCCAGTATTAGAGTAATATTTTGTCTATGCAAATTATCTGCTAAAAAACGATATAGTTCTTGAATCAAATGCCCGTCTTCAATTCTGTTAGATAGTCTGGTAATTGGCGTAAAAGCAAGCGAAAACAACTTATCACATAAGTCACTCAGGCTTATACCAGATAGCTATTTAAATTATTTTTAGGTGTCATTAGATTCGAAGTTTCAAACATGGCTCTGCCCAATCCAATCCATCTGAGAAAGGAAGCCTTCCCCACATCATAGATATCCATTGAAATTGATACTCCAATTGATTCATGCGCCATGGAATAAGAGATGTAGTTAGTTAATTATTGTCTACGTGTTCCATAGGTCATGCAACTCCACTAAGCATGATAAGTTTCATTACAGTACATTTTATAAAATATAGATATATGAGCGTACCAACATTCATGATGTGCACTGACCAACATTCATGATGAAATATTTAACACCATAAGTTTTGTTTATACTGAATTATTTGATCTTTGATGTCTTCTACTTTTTTGTTCTTCCTCTAGGCACGTTTAAACTGACCCTGCAGTTTACAGAAGATTATCCTAATAAACCACCTACGGTCAGGTTTGTCTCGCGAATGTTTCATCCAAACAGTAAGTTCTACCTTCTAACACAATATAATTGGTGTTTGTTGTCAATCACACTATGGAGCATATTAATGCTATCATGCCATCTCTATGTAGTCCTACGTCTATATTACTGTATGTGCTATCAGATCACCCAAAGGTTGACCACAGGCTATATTACTCAGTTTATGCAGATGGAAGCATTTGCTTGGATATCTTACAAAACCAGTGGAGCCCCATATATGACGTTGCTGCTATACTGACTTCTATTCAGGTAGGCTTATCAACCATCTCTTCTGTGGGAAGAATTAACACATGTATTATTATATTTTGAATTCGCCCTTGATTTTGCACTTTCTATATGATTGTTTGAAAACGGCAGCCTTATTTGAAGACAAGTTGATATCATGCAAATACTTTAGCATGGTACTGTTTTTCTACAAATCCTAAACATAAGCATAATTGGAGTGTTAAACATATAGAAAGTATTTTTCAAGGAATCAAAGTTACTGCAGGACTACTAATCTTTCGATTAACATATTTGTTGCTTGTTTGTCGTATTGCCGTACATGGACCTTGTAGTATCATGTATCGTTGTCTTTTTCTTTTTTTTGAGAGTTCAAATTGTTAATCATGGGATGTGGGTATAAAACTATTGTCATTACCTGACTAAAACGCCAAAGAGCGTAAGTTCAATTAAGAAGCGTAAGAGGTTCTTTCGTCGTAAGGTAGAAAAATCTATTACTGGTCAAGTAGGAAGAAATTTGTCATTAGCTGCAATTTGAGGCTGCCGATTCTTGATAATCAAGTATTTAGCTCGGCAAACCACTTGGATCCCCAATGGTAAGGCATGGAGGGAAAGGAAGGGGCCATAGGTTTGAGTCCCAGTGGGGAGACTTGGTGGGAGGGTGCGGGGCTCCCGATTCTCACAATGAGTAAAGAAATAAAACAATCTGACTGTTAATCTCGCTCTAGTTAATTCTACACTAAAGAATGCTTGCTTTCTCTGGTTTTCCAACTTTTTATTGCTGAACTGATGAGTGAAGCACAGCCTTGCATTTAATCGACAGTCACTAGCCGTAACTTCTGTTCCTCTTCCTCGTTTAATCTACAGTCTCTGCTGTGTGACCCAAACCCAAATTCCCCTGCAAATTCCGAGGCCGCTCGGCTCTTCAGTGAGAACAAGCGCGAGTACAACCGCAAAGTTCGCGAGATCGTGGAACAGAGCTGGACGGCCGACTAAGGGCGAGCAATGTTGGCACGTGCATACAGATGTATGGACTATTGTTTCTGGCATGTTTACAGCTCCCTATTAAGCATTTGACAAGTATTTGATGTTGGGCTCATTAGTGTATCAGTGTATGGTGGACTCATTTGGTATTCCTGTTGCATTGTGGTTTTCTTATTGTTGTAAACTCCTGGTTCGCGTAGAAATGTTCTGCGCGCATTTAGTTGTATCAGTTTAAGCGGTGACGCTTGTCTAGTGAAAGATCGTTGTTGGTTTTTCTAGTCCATTCTCGGTCGTTAGCAGTGATCTGCTTCTTTTAGACCTTAGAACCCGGGCATATTTTACATGTTTATACGTAGACTTAGAAATTACTTGCATATTTTTTGGGTAGTTAGGTTTGAATCTTAAAGTTTTCCGTTTAAAGGACCTAAATTTATACTGCTTTGGCTCTGTTTGGGAACGTTGAAGAAGTGAGGATTTGTATGTAGATAAATGATATTTGAATGGCTTTTTTAAGAAATACAAGATACAACAAAAAATTCTCAATTCTATGTAATTTTGGAATAAAATGAGAGAGCTTTTTAGGTGAAGTAATATTATTTTGAATAATCTTGTAATCATGTGGAAAAATAAATCTGAATGAAACTTTGCAGTTTCCAAACACAGGCCTTTTATCTCAGTTGTGGTGTAGAACCACTGCCAAGTAATAGATTTAACATTTCAGTGACTGTATCTATCGCAGTTGGCTAAGGATTTTAAATGATTAATACCTAATGTTTCAAATTCGAAACTTAGTGAGTATATATTTCTAACTGAATTCATTTCTAAAGTAAATGAGCGCGCCCTCACAAGTTACACATTTATCATATTGTACCAACACATTTTAGAACATGATACTCTTACCTCAATGAACGCGCGCCCTCACAAGTTACACATTTATCATATTGTACCAGCACATTTTAGAACATGATACTCTTACCTCATTCCATAGTTCCGAGTTGGGCGACAATTTTGTAGCCTACTAGCTTCTAAGCATAATATACAACCATAAAACTCATTTACCAACCAAAATCAATCAAAACAAACATAAGCCATATTAACATGACTATCATTTTAAACTTCATCATTGCGACCACAGTTCGCGGTGGGATGATTACAATGACTTAGGTGGCACTGAAGGAGACAGCGGGGACTCTTCACTGCTCAGAGAATCTCCCCTCCACGCCTCCTGGACCTGCGCGGCAAACTGTAAGTTCCACAGCACATCCTCGACCGACGGCCTCTGCGATGGCTCCTTCGACAAGCATCTCATGCATATCTCCATTACGGTCTTCAGAGATTCATCGCAGCAAGCCCTGCTCACCGCTTGGTCGACAATGCTTCTCCTCCTCGCGGCCCCATCGACTGTTATGCTCGATTGCAGCTGTGATTTATTGTTGGTTAGACAATTTTGTGATTTATTATAGTGTTGAAAGATCAATCAACAGAAGTGTTGCTTTGAGTAGCAGTTTTTTGTCTGCTCATAGGTGTCTGCTCATAGGGAACTGAAAAGGGCAGTAGATATTGAAGTATTACCTGATCCTTCATTATCTTGACATCATGGTGTGCCGTAATTGGCCTTCCGCATACAACCTCCAACAAAATTACACCCAAGTCATAGACGTCGATCTTATCCCCATGTTTAGCCCTGTCAAACTCCGTCAATGAGGACTTAGAGAATGATTCCACTTGTTAATAAAAGGAAGAGTTCATGCTCATGTTGTTATGTAGTCTCTCTCTCTCTCTCTCTCTCTCTTAAAACTTTTGGAACACAAACAGGTTATATAAAGTACCTATCAATAGATTCCTTTGACCCATTTGAAGATCCCCCATAACCTAGCTGCATGGACATGCAATATCAATTCGAATGCATCGACTTAATGGAAGCTATATCGCCATATCAGGATAAAATTCAAAATAAAAAAGAACAATTATCACTCATCTCACCTCGATTTTCATATTCTCTGATATCACAGGTAAATTGTAGCTGCTGATTTTGGCAACGAGGTTGTGATCAAGAAGAATATTTGTGATTTTGAGATTATTCGCAAACAAGCCGGGCATGATACCTCCATGCAAGAACTGAATACCTTTTGTCACACCAATGGCAGCTGATATTCTTTGTGTCCATGTAAGCTTCTGTCCTGCAGCCCCCACTGAGGAATGGCATGTAACAGAACTCAAGAACACATCACCTATATGACTCCGACGCCTTCAAATCTTAATTTCTTACATATATATATATATATATATATATATATATATATATACCTTTATACTTAAAAAGTGCATCTCTTTAACATAACCAACTTTGCACATGAATCGGATAACTCCCTAACTCAAGATAGGGTGTATTATGCAAGGAACTGCATCTTTATAGGGTACACGCGATTTTACAGGTGTATGTGAGTGAATAGATAATTTTGCAGGAAAATATATGTAAAACCTCCAAATAAACAGAATAGCTAAGAGAAGCAGGAACGATGAAAGAGAAACGGAAGAATTGAAGCTTACGTGAGATGTTGCTCCTCAAAGTTCCATTGGATACGTACTCAAATATGAGAAAAAATCTACTGAGTGTGGAATCATCGAGGTGATATTCAAAGCAGTGCCCGAGGGCGCTAGCTAAATGGCGGTGTCTGAGCTTCGATATAAGTTCGATGTGACGATTGAAGTTCTGGGAAGTCTGGTTCTTTTTAAGTTTCAAGCACCTTACCGCTACCAAGGAACCATCTTTAAGCGTTCCTCTGTACATCTGAAATTACAGAAGAGGCTTTCCTTAGCATCATGCCCACAAGCAAAAAAAAAAATTTCCTGAGATTAGTTTTAACAAATTCAGTTTAATCAGGTACGCAGAGGAGATAAATACAGAGTAAGGCATACCTGACCATGGCAACCCTCTCCCATGAAATTCGAGGTATCAAAGTTATTTGTAGCTGCTACAATCTCCTCCAAGGAGAATGTTCGATAAGACGGAACACCAAGTGCCCCAAGCCTCATTGTCTGTGTTATGTACCCTTTGTTTCACAAAAGAGAAGGAAAGAAGAGTCAGTAACATTCTAATTGAACTTCAAACTCTAAACAGCTATATGTGCTGACTTATTTCTTGTATAAGCAAGTATGAGAAAAGGCGACAGCAAAAGTAACAATTCCGTGAAAACATCATGCTGTAAATAGGAAAAATGAAGCAATTGTGCATCTCAATGTTCTATTGTAACTATGAATTTGAAACCAACATAGAGACTTGCAATTCAGAAAATTTTCTGTGTTGGAACTCGTTCGTGTTTGAGCCATAAGTCAAGCTTATCGGTAAATAGATTCATATACACATGAGAGAACACATGATAAAGAGAGCGAGAGTCCATACTTGCATCAGCCAACAATTTGGAAGGATATCCGCTCGACGCATGCTCTATTAACCTTCTTGGAGGCCTCTGAACAGCCCTCCTCATACTCATTCTCCTCACTATGAAAAAGATTAAAAACCCAACGACCAAAGCGCACCCAACAACACCACCCACAGCGCCAGCTACAACGCCCGCCTTGGTCGCTGATTTCTTCTCCACATCCTCCTGCAATATCCCCACCGCCAACGCCTGGTTCTGGCAAAACACGTACGGGTGCTGAGTCGGATCCCCATTCCCCAAACAATTAGCCGAATAGGCAACCGCCTTATTACTCGACTTTGAACTACTCAAGCAAGTGGGCAAGTTCCCGGTAAGAAGATTCATCGACAAATCCACAAACACAAGATCCGCATTACATGACATGTTCTCGAAAAGCATCCCTGTAAACCTATTTCCCTCGATGCTTAGATATCTAATAGAAGGTAAGGATAGCAACGAGGGCACGAAAGGACCGACGAATCTATTTAAGGAGATGTCAAGCCGCTGCAGCAAATAATAGGAGCCCACTTCAGCCGGAAGTCCGCCGCCGAACTTGTTCCTCCTCAGATTAATTGTTACCACCTTCCTACTCAATTTCGGAAACTGCGGCCCGAGCGAGTTGTTCTCCACATCGAGCACTTGGAGATTCTCCAACCGGCTTAAATCGGGCAAATCCCCCGATAACTTGTTGGAGGAGAGCACAAGGCTTCTTAGAGATCCCATGCTTGATAAAGAATCAGGAAGCGGGCCAGTAAAGCTATTGTTCTTTAAGCTCAAAACCGCCATTTGCGGAAGTGCACCGAGCCAGCTCGGAACTCGGCCGCCGAACAAGTTACGATCGAGTATAAGCGTCTGCAGATTACTCAAATGAGAAATCTCCTTAGGAAGGGTTCCATACAGGAAATTGGAGCTCATGTTAACAATCTCCAGCGAGGCGAGGCGCGAGATCTTCGAAGGGAGCGTGCCCCACAATCCGAGGGAGGTCAAGGTGAGGACTTTCAAGTCGGGGAGTCTCGTGAGGGTGGTGAAGAAGGAATCAATTGAGAAGTCTCTCGAAAGCTCCGGGGTAGATGCCCCGTTACCGACTATGTGTAGCTGGGTCACACTATCCTCATAGCACACTACGGTCGCCGACGGATTCGGTTCGCCGTAGCAGAAGTCGGTATAGTTGTGCCATGCACTTAGAATGGGTGGGTAGTCGAGGAGGCGCTGGATTTGGAGAAGAGACCATGTTTGTGAGGATTGGAGTTGGGTCGAAGAGGGGATTAAGAGGACAAGTGTGGAGAAGAGGAGAAGATGAATTCGAATAGCCATTGATGAGTTGTAGATGAGTTTATTTGGGACAACAAATCTATAGCAAGATGCTTCCTTTCTACCAAAACAGAATAGAACAGGTAAATTTAGGATCTGGGTATTGGTTTCTAACCATTGTTGTAGTAAATAATGATGATAAAAATGGAATCTAAACAACCTTTCTGTCACTCAATGTCCTTCCTTTCTCTCTGAAAACAATAAAACAAGCAAATTTAGGAGCAAGGCATTCATTTCTAAGCATTGTTGTAGTTAATAATGGTGATTCTTCAAAGAAATCTTTTTAGAGAAATCTTTTTAGAGAAAAAGAAGAAAAAAAAAAAAAAACCTGTTTTTTCTCCCTCAGAGCAAGTAGATGTTGAGAAACCTCTCAAAGATGCTTCCTTTCTGCAAGAACAGAACATGAGAAGCAAATTTAGGAGCTGGGTATTGATTCATGCACGTTGCTGTAGCAAATAATGGTAAAAAGAAATCTAAATAAATAAATAAATAAATAAAGGAGCTTGTAATCTACAAGAAAAGAACATAACAACCAAATTTAGGAGCTGGGTATTAATAAGAAAACACTCAAAAAGAAATCTTTATAGAGCAAACCCTGCACTCTTTTTCCTCATCTTCTTCACATGCAGTTCAAAGGGAGACAAAAGAACACATAACAAACCTCTCTCGGATGAGCAAACCAACACCTCGAATTCAAAAAAGGAGCTCAATGGGTGTGTTATGTTGCTTCTTTCTAATTCTCTCTCTCCCTCTCTCTCTCTCTCTATATCGATCACGGGTGGTGTTTAGGGAGGGCGAAGAAGGGAAACGGCCAAGTGATCTTTCCCAGCAGTACAGCTGGAAACGGACGCGAGCTAAAGGCCAAGTGAAACAAAAACGCCCTGTAACTTTTTTCTTTTCTTTTTTTTCACCTCTTACCACAAAAAACATGAAAATGTTGTTGCACCTGGTGTATAAATAAGCACATCCCAATATATTGCACATCTTGTTGCTTAACATGCTCCTTTAGAAGGGGTTATGTTCCGCGAAAAAGGGTGAAAATTATTTTTCTTGAGAAAAAGGTTTTAGTATTTATATGTTCCGTTTTAATTTTTTTAATGCTGTACAAAAACTAAAAAATATTTTTTACAATTTTTTTTAAAAAAAATTATATTTTTCTGACGAACCAAACAAGTCAGTTGCTTATTTCAATTCTATAGCATTTGAAGAAAAAAAAGATTGAAAGTGCTTTTATTTTTTAAAAATAAATTAGACCTGAATCACTACTACAACGAAGATATTAAAGAACAATACTAGGTGTACACTCCAAATGGAATGTACATTCTGCACCCACTCCATCCTGGGATGGATATTCATCCACTCGTCACATTAATGTGATGAGAGGAGTTGCCATTTCTCCATCCTTCTTTTGACCTGTTTTTGTTGTTATTTTTTTTTCTCCTTTTTTTTAGATTTTTTTATTATTTTAAATTTGTTTCATCCACCAACACCACCATTAAATAAAGCAGGGGAAAGCAAAGAAAAGCAAAGCAAAGAGCATCTCTTTCCATCCCTCTTTAGTCCAGCTTTTGTTACCCACATCTCCTTATACTCAGGTGGGAGACATGGCATCCCCTTTTTGCTTTGGAAATGCCACTCCTTTATTGTTTTTAAAGTAAAAATATATAAAATTTATCTTAACTAAATTTAATTATTTAATATTTTAAATTTTAATTTTTTAATGCGTTTTGATTTAAATCCGTTAATAATATTTTAATTTTTAAATTTGAATCTATCGTTTATCTTTACGAATTTAATTAATATATTTTATATAATTATTATAACTATAAATTTATCAAAATAAGTAATTAATTTAAATTTTAGAGTGAAAATTTAGTTTAGTGATTCAAATAAAAAAATTTAAAAAGTTGGATAGTAAAATTAAAATTTTGGAGAGTTGGATAGTCAAATCTAATCAATTTTATATATTTTTACTTTGTTTTTTTTTTTTTTTTTTATAGTGAGAGGAGAGCAAAGGAGAAGTTATTGTTTGGACTTGGTGCACCTTTCAAGTCATGAACCGTACAAGTCATCTACTCAGTCACCTTATAACATCAAATATCATATCTAACACAGTTGACTACGAACTAAATAATTAATATTCAAAATCGAATTGCATCTCATTTCTAGCAAACATAATAAACAAAGTCAATGGGTTGCTATATTTATCTCAAAATAAATAATAATTCACCTTTTTCAAAATTAAAATTCATTTACCTAAGAGTCGTAGGGTTTATATACATTCTCTGATATGATATTTAATATAGAATTTATTCGATATTGAGAATTATATAATGCCATTAAATCAAAATAAATTGAGGCTGAAATATATGAAATTATATATATATTTTATTTTATTTTATGAGATTTTAGAAATTAGTGTTATATGTTCGTAAATTATTATATATTGAATAAAGTCCAACTTAAGATTAAATTCTTAAGAAGCTATTTGGAAGTAGGAAAGCAATGAAACACACAGAAATATTAAAGATTTTTTTTTTAAAAAAAAAGACAATTGTAAATTATTTTATTTTAAATTATGACAATTTTTTTTTTATAAAAAATAAGATAAAGAATAAAGAATTATGGAAAGGTCTATGGATGATGTGGTGCACCCGGTCCATGCTGCATTTCCATGTGGAACAGGGAGTACAAAGTCATTTGGCACAGTCTCTGCGTGACTCTGAACGTCGGCGTCAGGTTGTTGCCTCATCGCTTCATAGCCGTTGCTTCGCGCCATTTTTCAGCTACATTGACGGAATTACCCCCTTATAAATCCTATATTATCAAATATGCCCCCCCTTTTTTTTGTGTGTGTCTCGTGTTTTAACGAGAAGGGGCGGTATTCACCGTCAGATCGAAGTTGATTAGATCTGGACCGTTATATCTTTTCGCCCGTGAAGAGTTAGTTAGGAAGGTGCTGTTTGGTTGCTCAAAAAAATTTATGGAATATATTTTTTTAGTTTTTTTTTGTCTATTTGATTTTATAAAAAAAAAAAAATTATAACCAACGGGAAAAACTAAAAAAAAAAAAGAATTTTCGAATTTTAAAACAAATAAGCCAAGTAGACACCATAAAAAATCAATTAAATGAGGTAGATTACACTTTTAAGTCCTCAAATTTTGAGGTGTTTGACTCTTTACTTTGATTTGATTTTCAGACTTTAATTTATAGTAATTTTTAATTTAATTTTTTAAAAATTTTATAATTAAATCGTATAATTCAACTTAGTTGATCACATATTAATATATTGATGATATAAAAATAATATGATATTTTATAACACTGATATATTATTTTTATATTAGTGACATATCAATATTTAATCAACTAAATTATATTGCGAGATTTATTACAATAATTTTAAAAATTTTAAAAATTTAAACCAAATTTTAAAGTACAAATATAAAATA
The DNA here is from genome assembly GCA_029204045.2 of Tillandsia leiboldiana. NCBI lineage: Eukaryota > Viridiplantae > Streptophyta > Magnoliopsida > Poales > Bromeliaceae > Tillandsia > Tillandsia leiboldiana. The sequence continues at coordinate 1,622,530 of CM055065.1, forward strand.
TAAAACATCACTTCAGTGGGTAATTATTATATTATTTATGATTGGACTTTTTTTCATTTATTATGATGATTTGATAGCAACACCATTCTCACCTCTCCGTATTAGTTGTTACATTCCTCTAAATAGAAATAAATATTAAGTTGTTGCATTCCTTAGCACAAAAGAAAACATAATAGTCAACTACAAATCTATAGTTTTACGTTTTAACCACCAACCTCAATTATTTTAGGAGCTATAGATGACAAAATTCTGAGAGCATATTGTGTTAATTCATTCCAGGTGCAGATGAGATAAAACTGATAATTTCATTCCAGTTTACAGGTGCAGATGAGTTAAAATTGATAATGTACATCATTCAAATCAAACAAAGCAACCCAAAAAACAAAAAAACAAAAAAAAAAAGTTTTAATAGGGAGAATATTAGGGGAGGAACTTATTGTAGCAATAATTGGAACAGTTGTTCCAAAGAATATGACAAAAGAATACCCACCACCCACAATACAATCAGGTTGGATGTAGTTTATCAGAAACAGTTTCCAGACATTCTCCTCAATAATAAGATACTATAATGCCTGCAAACAATAGTAATAAAAACATCTTATAATGTTCACCGGTTTTGTATCGACATTACGTAAGTTGCACGGTTTTTTCATTAGTCTAACTAAAGGATCGTCGAGATGTGCTGTTGCATATTTTATGCCCTAAGAAATGAGTAGAGGCCAAACTAAAGCTCATTAATGGGAGAATCTATATACATAAAACAATCGACGAGTCGTATACTGAATAAGTTGTTAATTAAGTGAAATATTCGGTCATGCATCAGAGAAGCGAAAATTGAAAGCAAATAGTGTGCTCACTCAGTGAGTTATAGAAATCCTTCAGTCTTCTACGAGATATCTGTTTCGTCGGGCGCCAAAAGCAAGTCTCTGGATGTCGAGAATGAAAAGAAAAAGGCAACTATTAGATTTACTCACACATTTTACTGAGACATTATCTGAGTAGTAGAAGCCGAAGTAATATGTGGGTTTCTTAACTGAAAATATTTGGGAGTACGCTTTCAAGCCCGTGAGGAATCGAATGTAAGTTGGCTTCATGGACCTGCCAATGGGAATTGATCTGATGCATGGAACAAGGTACTCGGCAACCTATAGGAAGCGAAGTACATATATAAGCTTGTACACAATCTATAGATATACAATATAAGATAAAAACATAACCATTTCATCCATCATACACACTGTATCTACTTTTTCCATAAAATCAAATTAGTTGCGTAGGGTCAAAGCTTATTTCAATTTGCGAATACAATCACAGTAATTAGAAAATATGAAAGTTTTCTAGAAGATGGAGATCATCCAGAGTGACACTATACAATTTGAAATATCATACTGTCTAAAAGTGCCGATTAGAATACCATTTGCGAGCATAACACTGGACAGCAAGGAACTCAATCTTAAATGCGAAATATAATTAATGTTGATCAATTCACAAGGACGGAGGCACCAGTATGGAGAAATTGTTGGATATGCACGAGAATATAAATAAGTATGAAGAAATTGTCGAACATGCATATGATATTATTACCATTTATCAATTTCATCGGCATAAGTTTCCACAAGCCGGAAGTAACTTCTTAACATGGCTCAGAAAAATGGAAAATACCCAATTTGGCATCATAAAAATTTTAAATAAAGGGTGTTGAAATTCTTACCACCTCAGGCGGTTCAGCTAAGATATTAATGAAAAACTTGGCCTGCAAATTCAACATTACATTATCATAAAGAAGTACAGGTTCTTTCATAATACGGAATAGGAGATATCGACATGATTGTATACTTGTTTTGTGGTGGCCCCAGACATAAGAAGATCAGTCGTTACCATCCCAGGCTGCAATGGACAAAAATATCAAAATCAAAATGAATGGGCAGAAAGCATGTCCTAAAGAATTGTAAAATATTAATCAGGCAAAAAAGAAATCCCATCATCGAATAATGCATGTACGTGAGCAATCTTTAAATAACAAATGAGCTCCAAAAGAACAACAAAAATAGGTCAACTACCGATAAATTATGCACCATAACATTCTTTACTTCATTCATCTGCAGTTCTGCCTGAAATTTGAACAGATCAAATACGTCTGTCAGACTCCTAGTAAGCACCAAAATGATGATCAGATAACAACCGTAACATAATGTTAATTCCTCATGGATATCCATGTCTACCTGTAGAGATTTAGTAAGGTGCACTACGCTACGCTTTGTTGCACCATATGCGGCGAATCTGTGGAACGATCATGTCATGATTCCATTAGCAAAAAGAAAGATAACAGCAAGAAAGAATAAAGTTAGAAACTGCACATCTAGCATTTGTACTCGATGAGGAACCAAGCAATGCAAGCAGCTCATGCTCAACATTATTCTGAACTACAGACCTATACATACTAAATTCAAGGAAAACGCATTAATTCTTTAAGCCTATCAATAGCAATATTAACCACATATTTCTAAGTCCTAACTCTGTTTTAATACCAGCAATAACTAAATGTCTGCGAAACACACCTAGGGGTCGGCCTTCCATCAGAACCTGCACCATCAATGTTAAATATATGACCACCTCGAGGCTGGTTTAGCATCATGTTTATTGCCTACAAAGTTACAAAGAGAAATCAAAAGTAGAAGCAGGAATGTACTTTTTGTGTCGTTTTTACTGTTCGAAGAACAAGTTACAAATAAAACATTACCTCGCGGCAACAAATCATCAAGCCAAGTGTATTTGTCGTAACAACTTCCCTTCATAGAATAGTAAACTAACAAGTTAAAGATCGGAAGCATGTAGAGCGACATCCAGGTGATTATGAAAGTGAAAGCTCACATGAGATCTTCATCAGAAGTTTCTACCAACGGCTTGAAACTGTATGCATTTGATCCAGCATTGTTGATCTGTTTCAATTGTAAAGGAAATACAATCAGTGTTTCTAATTTCACATCAAGCGCGAATCTATCAGCTTTCTGACAGGATAATATTGGTGATCAAAGCATGGTGGGCAGCACCAAAGAACCAGGTCTCCATTCAACCTAGTGGTATTTTTCCTCCAATAAACATATAGAACGGCATTAACAGGGCGGTTTGTATACCCATATATCTATGTATTTCAGCCGGTCGCGCGCAAAATTAACAAGTTCCTTTACATCCTCTCCTTTCCTGACATCACAGACAGTTCCCTGCAGTGAAAAAAAAAAAAAAAAAAAAAAAAAAAAAAAAAAATCCCTTAAGAACTGTTCAAAGAGAGAAATCTACATCTAAACCGCTGCAAAATCTGAATTGCCGCATACACCCTATGAATTTAAAAAAGCTTGGGAAAGAACCAAAAAAAAAAAAAAAAAAAAAAAAAAGCAGCAATGCAGTAGATACCCACACATGCTGCTCTCCGAACTCGTTTCGTAAATTCTGAACAGCTGATTCCACGCGTTCAGCTGGAAAAAAAAAAAAAAGAAGCAGCATCTCAAAATGTTTTTCTTCAAACTGCACCATTAAATTCTAAGTAACTGGTTGTATAGCAGCATAATCGATGTTCTAAGTAACAATGACAAAAGGCGGTAATAATATACCTGATCTTGAGCAGATTACAACATTATCCCCTGCCTTCAGAAACTCTCTGGCGAGTGCAAATCCTAAACCTGCACGCAGAATGTGGATTGAAGAGAAAAAAATGAGATAAAGAGAGCATTAAGGTATGGAAAATGCGTAGCAAAACTAGATAAAAATTGAGAAAAATAGAAAAGTAAAAAATTTGGGATTGGGACCTTTAGTGGAACCAGTGATGAGGACATTAAAAGGGGGAGGAGCCATGGGTTCTCTTTTGTCGAAAGATCCCGCGCTGATTCGACTCGGGTTCGGGCTCTGATGCCCTAAATTCGCGCCGGAGGAAAAGACCGAGCCGAGACGCCGTCGACCGGCACCCGGACCGGCCGGTCTGGTGTTCGGACCGGACCGGGCGGTTCGGGTCGGGGCGAGGCCACGGCAAACGGAGGCGGGGACGGAGATGGCGGGAAAGGATAGAGAAGCCATAGTTGAAGAGCCGCGAAGTGCACGGGGGATTTGGATAACGAAGCATAAGGTGCTGAAAAATGTCTGGATAGGCCCCTGTGCTATCCTGATATTACTGCTTGGTTCATGTAGTTTTTGCTCTCCTGATACTGCATAAACTTTTACTTATATTTTATAATTTTAGTTTTTAATAGAAAAAAAAAAAATTCAAAAGATAAATTTCGTACGGAGAGAATTTTCGTTCTTAATAAAAAATAAATAAATTTAGTACAGCTCTCGCATATTAAATAATAGATATATTTTTATAAAATTTATTTTTTAAAAAATTTTAAATTATTCGTATATGTCACTATTATTAATATCCGTTAAAAAAATATAGTTAATGCTAGTGAGTGAAATAAATTTATCTTGTTATTCTTTTGAAGTAATGTAATTATAAACATAAAATTAATAATTTTAAAAAATAAATGTGAAAAATTAAAATTTGTATAAATATATATGTATTTGAAATATTTGTAGAGAGCTGTATAAAATTAATTCTAAATAAAAAATAATAATTATATTTATCTATAAAATAATTATTTTATTTTTTGTTAGTGTCTGTGTGAGTGTGTTAGGATTCTCAAAGGATAAACTACAAAAAAAAAAAATAATGAGAACTAAATTTATTTTTCTAATATAAATTTTAACTATCATTTTATGATATTGAAGGAGTATGAGTTTTAATGTTCCACTTCATCACTATATATTGTAGTATAACACTATCATTATTTTCAATATTTAGTGTTTACAGTAAAACTTGCAAAATATGTATAAGAGTTTTTCTTTTTAACTTTTTAGTTTTTTTTAATAGGCCACCTCTTAAATCCTTTCTATCCAAAGATTGATATTTTTTTATTAATGTTATTAACTTTTTTCTTATAATATTAATTTTTTTAAAAAATTATAAATTATTGAATGAGTGAGTATAAAATTTATAGTATATTTTTGGATATACGAATAGTATTTTAATTTTCAATAAGCTGAAAAAAAATTACTATTCTATTGATTAAAAGAATTAAAATGATTAAATATAATAATAGTAGTTAAACAATTATATTTTATGGAATTTTAATTTATTTGGATAAAATAATATCAATTAAATAAAGAATAAAAGCTGAGAAAGTGTTTACCCAAAGAAATATTGTTTGAAAAAAATGATTCATTTTCAAATTGATTCCTTTCAAAACTTTGCTCCAATTTTCTTATATGTATATTCTTTTAGTCTTTTAATAAAATAATTCATTTCAATGCATAATTTACTGGTCAATGTGCATAAAAAAATTATTAGCAAAAATGAGTTATATATTTTGATTTTATATATTTAGTTCAAAATTTTAGAAAACTAAATAAAAAAAAAAAAATTGTTTTTTTTGCTCTACTCTTTTTTTTTTTTTTTCTCTTCTTCTTTCCAAATCCTCCGCTTTGCTCCGACGTCCCACACACGGTGCATGTCCCTATGCTCACGACGTTGTGCCCATCAGATATATGTGGACATGGACGTGTGCGCGGCGGAACGGACACAACGTCAAGGGACGGCGCTTCGATGAGGTCCATGACGACGGCGGCAATTTAGATGTTGCATGGTATGTCGGAGCGAGACGGCGACAGCAATTTGGATGTTGCATGGTGCATCGCGGCGGACTCGAAATGCAGAAGAGTAGAAAGGCAAAGCTTGAAGAAAAAAAATAAACAAAAAAAAAGAATAAAAATATTTTGGTCAGTTGGTGGAAACTATGAATAAAATTTATAAAATTTGTAAAAATAATATATTTTTATTAATACGTCAAATTAATAAATTTTTTATACAAATTATCCTAAATTATTTAATTTTGAGATTATTTTGAAAATAAACTCTTTAATTAATAAACGAACCCCGGGCTCTGGGCCTCTGGCTAGTCCCACCGCTCCGAAATAAAAGGCTCAAACCCGCTCGGGGTCGGGTTAGAAAAACCCTCCGACCCCTCGCCTTCTTCTTCCTCCGACCCCGCCCCAACCCACTCCTAAACCCTAAACCTAAACCCTCTGAATTGTAGCGAGGGAGGCGACCATGTCGATGTCGAAGGGATCGAAGATGCTGCAGTTCATCAACTACCGGATGCGCGTGACGATCCAGGACGGGCGGCAGCTGGTGGGCAAGTTCATGGCCTTCGACCGGCACATGAACCTGGTGATCGGCGACTGCGAGGAGTTCCGGAGGCTGCCCCCCGTCAAGGGATCGAAGAAGGCCGGGGAGGAGCGCGAGGAGCGCCGGACCCTCGGCCTCGTCCTCCTCCGCGGCGAGGAGGTCGTCTCCATGACGGTCGAGGGGCCCCCTCCCCCCGACGACTCCCGGGCCAAGGCCCACGCAGCCGCCGCCGCCGCCGGCCCCGGCCTCGGCCGCGCCGCTGGCCGCGGCGTCCCCGCCGCCCCCCTCATCCAGGCCCAGCCCGGCCTCTCCGGCCCCGTCCGCGGCGTCGGCGGCCCCGCCCCGGGCATGATGCAGCCCCAGATCTCCCGCCCCCCGGTGCCCCAGCTCTCCGCCCCGCCCGTCGCCTACCCGCAGGTCGTGCGCCCCCCGCCCCCCGGCCAGATCCCCGGCTTCCCCGGCCAGCCCCCACCCCCCATGGGCCGCGGCCCCCCGCCGCCGTCCGGGCCCCTGCCCATGCAGTTCGCCCCCAGGCCCGGCGGCCCGCCCGGCCCGTTCCCCGGGCCGCCGCCCCAGTACGGGCAACGGCCCATGGGCCCTCCCCCGCAGATGATGAGGGGGCCGCCGCCGCCCGCGCCCAGGCCCGGGATGCCGCCTCCGCCCAGGCCCGGGATGCCGCCTCCGCCTGGCGCGGGCATGCCCATGTACGCGCCCAGGCCGGGGATGCCGCCCCCGCCACCGCCGAATCCCCAGCAGCAGGGCCAGAATCAGCAGCAGTAGATCTCCAGTATTTTACCCCTCCCGGGTGCGTCTTCAAAGCCGTAATTTTTCTTGATCATGCATGATTTGCTTGCTTACGAATACCCTTTTTAGAAATGGGGTATATATATATATATATATATATATATATATATATATATATATATATATATATATATATATATATATATATATGATGTGAAGACGAAGCTAGTTTATTTTAGCTCTCAGCTTTTTAATCAAAAATTTTAATTTTGTTGGACTGATTTGGATAGTGAAACGGTAGTCTCGGAAGAAATTAATGCCCATTTTTGCAGTTCGATGTGAAGAAGTCATCCTAAACTCTTATTCCAGAGTAAAGCGATTAAACAAATCTTTCAAAACTGAATCCAATCCTATAATCGGAAATTAACATCAGTGCCGAGGTGAAATGGAATGGCCCACTGTAATTGGAAATTAGCCATCACTTCCTTTCGCTTCCTCCACCACTGAACAACATTAATACCAAGATCCACCACTTCTTGCGGCTCTGCTTTAGACAACACCTACGTTATGCTAGCTTCTTGTTGTTCAGTTATAACATAGTAGAGGCATTATATTGGCCAACATGCGTGTTTTTTTGTTGTTGTCATCATTTGATCGACATTAAACCAATTAAAGTAGTTTCTATCTACTCATTTAACCCTAATTTCATATCGTAATCTCCATCGTCCTTAACTATTATAAGTTACATTTATCTTTCCTGTTGTTTGCTTCTTTTTAGCCTGCTGAAGTTCCATTGATTTCCGTTAGATCTGATGTAAAATCTTTAAGAAAGCCAGTAGGTATGTTGTAGGCATGTTGTAGTTCTGGCCGATACATCTTTGGAGCTGTGGAGCAGCTTGTAAGGAATTCCTCTATATAAAAGTTATAAGTTAATTAGGGTGTCAAAATCCAAAAGTGGTCATGTGTTCTAGGCATCTCAGTGCTCCAGATCATATAAATTTGATGCAAAGGGCCTGATTTTCGTCAACCTAGGTTCCATTCCGCCTGAAAAGAGTTAAGTTGAAAGAATTTGAAGTTTTGTCTCGTTCGAACAATATTCTATCAAGGCTGTGTGGCTAGATACTGACCTATTCCTTGATGTAGAGAGCCTAGGTGCGGGTTGAACTTGGGCAGAGGCTGTAGGGTTTAGGGTTTAGGGTTTAGGGTTTAGGGCCAACCAAGAGGTTTAGACCTTTGGCTAAAATTTGTATAAGGTTCATCCTATCAATAAAGAAGAAAAATACTTTCAATGCAAATAGTTTTCCTCAACTTGGGTACAATGAAATAACCAGTCTGCTGAAGGCAATCCTACTTTGTTCGAATGCATACTTGCATTTTCAGTAGCGATGGCTTCTCATCGTAGTAGATGCTAGAAGAAGGATCGTTGCTGTCATATTGTATATCTAAAGAATAGATTCAGCATGTGATAGTTATATGTTTGAATTTGTTTATTCCTTTATATCGACCTATAATTTGCTCAGGTCAATAGTATATAAGCTGTCATTTCATCTTAATTCTGAAGGGTTTGTGTTGAGATATAGATTACAATATACACAATTGTAGCCTTAATGATGTCTCTCGATATGACAGAGTTAAGATCATGAAGAAGTTTTTCTTGTTTAGGTGGAATGCTTACTGCACTTATCTGAAGTGGCTTTGGACAATGAATATTTGCAACAATCCTGTATAATAGTTCTTTTAGCAACCTCATTAAGCTGAAAACTGTAAAACTAATGATGGTTTAATGCCCAATAAGCAGGTGCACTTGCATATTTTGCTATTCAGTATTTTGTAATCTTAAGTTTTTTTTTTTTTACACATTCTGTTGAGCTTTGAGGTGTTAGCATGTTGTGTCAAATTTCTTTTGATTTTATGGTATCTGTAACCTTTCGCATGTTAACTGATATGGGATCCTGTGAAATGGGTTAGAGGTCCTGTGGGGTTGTACCTATGTTCTAAAAACCATTTGAACTGGCTGGTTGAACTGTTGCCTAGGACAGTTTGGGTTAACCCATAAAATGAAAGATAAAAGTGAGCCTTGAACTGATAACTTCTCCTGTTCATCATTTTATTGTTTTTGGTTGTGAAAACATCGTTAATACGAATTTTCATTGACTAAATCGTTGATTTGCATTTACAGGCACCTGTCTTGTAGCAGCAGTGGAGGATTTTATTGCTCTTATGGTACGTTTGATTTCGGTCTTCGTCAGCTTCTTATGTAGGGCTTTTTTCAAACTTTAGTGATCTCAAATATCGGCATTCTGCGGTTAATAGAACTTTTGACATGTGAGTAGTTCTTTATATGCATGTTGTCTTTTTCTTGATCGTGGCAATGTTATGGATAGCACTGAGATGTTTCAAAGTTCTTGACTATGAATATTTTTATGATATTCTGGATCGGTAGTTGTATTGGAATCTATGTTTCATCATCTTATATTATACAATGTGAGATGCGAACAAGTGTAATCGGGATAATATGGTTACTTCATCTTGAAATGATGTTTTAACAAAATTTACTCGCTTTTATTTGTAATATGAAGACATTTGATTAGATGCTGTCTCCTGTCTGGTTAGTCTGAGTTGGCCTGTTTGTGTTCCAAAATTTACTCATGAATATTGATAGGTACTTTATATAACCTGTTTGTGTTCCAAATGTTTAAAGAGAGAGAGAGAGAGAGAGAGAGAGAGAGAGAGAGAGAGAGAGAGAGAGAGAGAGACTACATAACAACATGAGTATGCGGAAGCCCACTGAGAATTATTGATGAAACAGGTTATAAGCCTTTGTAGTGTACATTGAAAAGTATATTTATAAACCTATTAATCATGAATTTAATTATTTTCTAATTCTGAATAACTAAAGTTAGCCTCTCTGTTGCAGCCCATGCTTTAAAAATGTAATTCTAGAAGCAATTCATAAGGATGATTAGAAAAATTATCAACGGATTATCTTTTGAATGATCTTCTATTTTTCTAAAGTTAGATATTTACAGAAGAGTAAGGAACAGAAAAGTAATTTACAGAACCATTAAACTTCCACTGAAATTGTGAAACTCGGAACTGACTTTTATCAAATGCATAGATCTAATAAAGATGAGAAAGATATGATGTTCATATTTGTTAAAATGGAGTTCATATGAAAGGGGTTTATATTAAATTAAAGTAAGTATCTGTTATAGTTTGTTATATATTTTAAGCTGTTTTTCTAAGAAAAAATATCAATAAGTGGCTAAAAGATGACACAGAAGACTAAAAAGGGCTCCCAGAAATCAGGAAATACTAAGAAGATACAAATTCTAGTTCCCGAAAGTCCCTACATTTTCATTTATCTCTTGAAGTTCCCGAAAGTCCCTACAAATTCAAGTAAGAAAAATAAAAGTTAATTTTCAAGCAAAGCAATAGATTTCATCAAGTTAGCAGCAAGCCTTAAATACTAAAGAGGCTTCTAAATAGAAATGGATTAGTAAAGCCAAAATGACAAATGTGAAATTAGTTTAGTGATCAAACTGAAGTCTGATACACATTAGGGACTTCCTATTTAATTCACAAAAACTTCTTACAGTCACAACAAAGCCAAAGGCAAAGCAAAACTAATCATATTCCTTGCTTTGTACAGTAAGAAATGGAAATAACAGATAACGTTCCTCCACCGCCTCTTTTTAAATGAGATTTTAAAGAAACCTAAAATCTTCAGGGCGATAATCATTCCACTCAACATCAGTAAATGTGACTCGAGAACTGGGAATTGTATATAGTTACTCGAACTGAAACCAAAATCTAGAAAAGACGGATCTTTCTATGAAAAAAATGAAACATAGCTAAAAAATTTAGCAAAATGACGCAAGTTATTAATCCTAGATAGATCCAAGTGTAAAGGGAGAAGAGAACCCACATGGGGAATGTACCTCCTTTGTCTCATTGGCTTGGTTTGAGCGGCAGAAATGACGTTGGAGCTGAATTCATTAAATATGTCTTTGGATGGAAGTAGAAGGTTTGATCTTGCAAGAGAGTATTCTGGTTGTGTTACTCATAAGGGTATCGACAAGAAGCTTTTTATATGCCTCTTTCGAGGGGGAGGTCACTGCCATATTCTCTTTCTCTTTCCTTGACTCAGTTAGTGAGTAGTATGTCATGTCAAAATCCATATAGGAGCGGTCTGGGATAAATCCGTCACCCTGTAATTTTAACTAAAATATTAGTAAACTATTCACGAAATTACAGGACGGCATTATATATAGAAAATTTGTTAGATAAAAAAAACAATTTTGCAAACAGGTATTTGAAATCGAGAGATGAAGGGAGATATTATATTGAAATAAGTTATTGATAATAATCAATAGTAACTTAATTCGTATGAAAAAATTATAATTTTAAATTTAAATTTTATAAATTATTGTAATTAAATTTTACAATTCAATTTAATTGACTAACTATTGATAATATTATCGATCACAATATTATTATATTATTTTTATATTAACGACATGTTAATATTCAGCAGATTAAATTAAATTATAAAACTTAATTATAATAATTTAAAATTTTATAATTTAAAATTATAATAAATTAAAATTTAGAAACCAAAATTCCACACACTTCAAAATTTGAATACCAAAGAGTGTAATTGAGGCTTATATTATTCCAACCAATTACGACTTTATCCACTGTTCACATCACATCACATGAGTAGCGTTTTCCTAATAAAAACCTTAATCAATTAGCTAATCAGATCCAGACACGTGGTCGACAATGGACGTGCCAGCCACGTTGTACCTCCGCGCGCTTGCCGACACTATTAAATTAAATTAAATAAAATAATAAATATGTTCCCCCTTCTTTTTCTCTCTCCACGCTAAAAAAATCTTTTCTATCGTAAAGGTGAAGGAGACCTCATTTGACAACAGCAACGACGAATCTAATCCGTCCAAAATGCATCTGCCCATCACTCTCACCGTTGATTCACGACAGCGATTAAAAGTTTGAGATGCATCCAGAGATTTCCATTTTACTTATAGCAATTATTGAGACTTCTCGGCAGCAGTCGGTACAAGTTTTTTTTTTTTTTTTTTTTTTTTTCAGATTTAAAACCTTTTTTTTATTAAAAAAAAAACATTTTTTTAAATAAAAAAATTAATTAAAAAGTAAAAATTCAAATCATATCGATATTCGATACTCAGCACCAGCGCCATGGATCACAACGCCCTCGCCGACAAAAAGTGTCGGATCCGCTTCCCCACCCCCACGTGGCAGATTTTCATCGGTTCTGGGCAATCCGCCGCAACCCGCGGCGTCAACACGCTTATCGAGGGCGATCTCGATTACACGCGCAGCAGTTGACGGAGCCAATGAAATAACGCCGCGTGTCCCCACCGAAATGTTTTTTTTTTTTTTTTAAAAAAAAAAAAAAAAAAAAAAGGGGAGGGGGGCATGCTGTCTCTCGCTCTCTATAAATAGAGAGGGGGAAGGGATCTGCATAAGTCCATCACAATACGTATACCACATCACCAGAGAGAGAGAGAGAGAGAGAGAGAGTGTTGGGAAAATGTCGGGTATAATTCACAAGATTGAAGAGAAGCTTCACATGGGGGGAGGGGGAGAGCACAAGAAAGAGGAGGAGAAGCACAAGAAAGCGGAGCATGCGGAAAAAGAGGAGCACAAGAAGGAAGGAGAGAAGCACCACGCCGGTGGAGAAGAGCACGGCGAGAAGAAGGATAAGAAGAAGAAGAAGGACAAAAATGATAAGAAAGAGAAGAAGCACGGCGAGGGCCATCATGGTGGCCATAGCAGCAGCAGCGACAGCGATTAGATCACTCTAAATGGTCCGTAAAGTTGAACCTTTTTATTTTTTTTTCTTTAATAATAAAAAATATATAAAATTTATTTGAACTATAAAATATATGATGTGCATTTATTCATTAATTATATATATTCTTCTTCTGCTTGCAGGATCTGATTGAGAAGATGCTTGTGACTGCATAAGAGAGCTAGAAATATTTACTTTTGCAAATCCTACTCTTTGTAATAATGGCTTTGTTATTATGATATAATATTAAATAATAAAAATGTTTTACTAGTCTTTTTATATGTTCTTTTTATTGATCCCTTCTTTTATTATTTCACATGAAAGTTTCTTTTAATTTATGATAAAATAACAGATCACAAGAAGGGCCCATGTGACCGACTCTGCTCATAACTGTTGCAAAGAATTAAAAATATATATATATATATATATATATATATATATATATATATATATTCAAAATCTATTTTGAATGTTGTAGGAATATTTTTTATTTGATTCGTACCTTAAAATTTCTGAGACTACAATTTCTATATTTGGCTCAATAGGGAAAGAACTATCGCATATTAGTAAGTTTGCTATGATAACCTTACGTTACTTCTATATATACTACACACTGTTTTATATCTCATTGTTTGATAAATAACGAACTTGGAAAGTATTTTAGTTCTTCTAAATCAAATTCACAAGAGGAAACAACAAAAAAATACCAAAATAAGAGGCAAACTTTGAATTCTCACGTTTTGTCGAATTATAAAATGCCATAAAAATTATAGATTTTCGTGGCAAACCAAACAAGAATCTCTAACCCATTTCTGAAAATCTAAAAAAAAAAAATACAGTGAACCAAACAAACCCTAATAAAAGAGAAGAGGAAAAAGCAGAAGAGAAGAAGAGGAAAAAAGATTTAAAAAAGAGAAGAATGTATCAGCTATACAGTTTGTGCTAGTTCCTAAATTGTCAAAAAAATTACAAAAGAAACCCTCGAATGGTTAAGAGTGATTTTGTGGACTGCAAGAACTATCCAATCTACAAAACCTCTGATGGTTACAATTGGCCCCATTTTGGACTTTGCATATGATGATTGCATGGATATTTTCTTCCAATTTGACCAGAATTTTGATAAGCAAAGATAAGATTATGATGGGGCACAAAATTGACTAAACCAATCGTAGCAATTAAGATATTGGTGAGTAAATTGAAAACTCCTAAGAAGGATACAAATTAAACCAATGAATAGGTCTCACCTGGCGCGCTGCTGAATAACGGAGTGTATTTTGAGAGGCGGACGACAGAAGAAAACGCCATTATGATGCAGATAGCTTTGTTCTGCAGGTAAACAACAATCACAAAGACGCCGCCGTAGGATTTTAGTGGATCAGATACAAATAGGTATTGCACTACTGAGCAATGGAGTGATCCATGTCTCTCAAGGTAGAGAATAGGTGCAATGGCTTGATGGAGAGCCATAATGATAATAGAGAAAGAATGGTTTACTCACATACCAAGTTCAAGGATAATTTATTACACAACATTTAGCTCCACAAGAGATGATATATAGGGTTTGCACTTCTTATAGCATATATGCCTAAGGCTTAAGCCTTTATTATAAGTCAGTTCCCAAAATGAATGTCAGAAACTGTTTTGACAGAGATTGACCTCCCCACCTTCCAAATAATGATTTTAAGTTCCTCAAAGGCAAAACTGTGGGTTTGTGAGTATTCAGTTAATCTTCTTGTAAACTCATAGTAGCAAACACAGAATAAAAGAGGTCCTTTGATGATCATAATCAGCAAGACAAACTAAATACCTGTAACATACTGTTTAAAGTTGCCGATATATGAAGTTGACGATAATTTATGTTGCTGTTCTTGTTGATGTTAGCTTATACATCAGGTTAACACAACAAAGAGAACAAAAATAGCATGAGTGCATGACACAATCTTAAATCTCCAAATTAGATAAAGAATTGTCAATAAGCCCCTTTTTAACTTCTTGGATAGACAAAGGACAATTCTCTCCAGGATTGAGGACAACAACTCGGAAGAGAGGTTGGAGAAAGATGATTATGGAAGCGTGGCTGCAAGAGCTACTTTAAAACTTTCTTATCTTTTTATCGATGCAGCATTTTTACTGAACTATATATATGCGTCTTAGATCAAACGAATCTATGCACGCATTCTTTTCCTTTAGATCGAACGATCTTCGAATCAACAGAAGTACACAACATGCTCTGCTAAATTCTTCTTTTTGTCTGACCGTATTTTCCACCTTTGAATCATTTGCCACATTTTGCATTTCAATTTTCTATTTGACCCAAAACTTGCACTTTTGCTAATTCAGTCAGTGTAATAAATTTTTCTGTCCATTTTCTAACAGATCACATTTCATTACATTCCTCTACACAAAAATAGCCAACTGATTCTCTTATGGGCTATACAATACATGGCATTCCAAACAGAAGAATTCACCTCGAAATCCAATTCACTTGATTTCATTGAATTGAGGATCAAATCAATTAAATCTTCAATTGGATGCCAAATAGAGTTTCACATACACAACACGCAATCCAGATGAATTTGACAAGTCCACAAAACCAAGCATTCTCATTACATTATTTCACTCTGATCCAATTTGTCTACATGTCATCGCCCTTTCCACGCATAACACGATAAATAAGTTCGTGGAAATCAATAAACAGATTAAACTGCTTAACAACAACCGGAAAAATGGTACTAGCTATAACCAAACACTAACATAAACATCTGGAGATAGAGGTGGAATTGAGATGCGATTAGGGTTAGGGTTTTACGGCGCATTAGCGGAGACCCTACGGAGCGGTGTCGCCGACGCCGCCGCCGACGAGCTCGCGGAGGCGGTTCTTGAGGGCGCTCATCGCGGCCAACACCTCTCTGAGGCGGTCCCTCTCGGCGTAGGACTCCACGAGGCGGCGGCGGAGCGCGGCGGTGCGGGCCCTCTCCCGCTCCAGCGCCGCGATCGATTCGGCCAAACGCGCACGCGCCGCCGCGAGCTCCGCCTCCGCCTCCCTCGCAGTGGGCGGCGCCCCGCCGGACTCCGTCGCCGGCGTCGGCGGAGGTTGCATGGAGGCGCGGCGGCGGTGGCCTTGGCACATGGCGAGGGTTTGCAGGTGCGAGAACAACCGAGAACGAGAAAGAAAGAGAGAGAGAGAGAGAGAAAGAGAAGGGGGAGGGTGGGAAGGGGGGAAATGGGCGAATGACTTATAGAGACGAATAGGGCCGGGGTAATTTGTGTATTTGATGGGCCAAACCTGGCCGAGAACCCAACCCACACTAACTTTTTGGATGAAGTATGTAGGGCTGCCAAACACGAGCGAGCTACAACTGGCTCTTGTTAGGGTTTTTTTATTAGACGAGTTAAACGTAAGCTGAAAAATTTATCAATCTCGAGCTGATTTTCAGTGGATTAGGAATCGACTTGTGAACATCGAGTTAGATTGCCCGAACTAATCATAAATTCAAAATCTAGTTGCATCATTTTTTTTTAGCTGAATTTATTGATTTACTACTAAAATCCAAAGCGATATGTCATGAACTTAGTATTTTCTACTGATTTCTTTTTTGAAATCATCTAAATTTCAAAGGAGATCGTTGTCGAAGGTCTTGCTATAATCTTTCAGAAACTTCTCTATGAATCTCGAGACGATAGACGCAAACGGCGAAGAGTCACTGGTTTATCGAAGTTTTCAAAAAGAATAATAAGTGTGGGTTTCTTGAAAACTTATAGCCACCATTTTTACTTAATTTGTATTTTTGTGCTATTTAACACTTATCTATTAACTTTATGGACGACAAGTGTTCTATATAAGAATGTGGCATCGATCTCTATTTCTAAAAAAACTTAGTTGTAATCTTCTATTCAAAAAATATAATATTTCTCAAATTCTCTCTCTCTCTTACACTTAGTTTTAAGACAAGTAGATCCTAACTTACAAGTGGGAGATTCACTTCGCGCAAAAAAAAAAAAAAAAAAAAAAAAAAAGGAGACCGCTGAATGCCGCATGGATTTGATAGGCGATTTCGCTTAAATCCGCGGCAGGCAACTCCGGGCTATCACTGCCTTACAAAATCAATACTGATGTGGTGCACTTGGTCCAAGCAAGAAGTTCTCTAGCGCCTCGTTTGGTTGGGGGATAAAGGGGGAATAACCCCCTTTATCCCCCAATTTCTGCCAAACAATGTTACAAAATGATATGAAATAATTTTTTTTTTTATCTCTGGCTTAACGGATTATCCTGAAATAATCCGTTAAACCTTATTCCTTTTCCCCCCATGGAATAGGATTTTATCCCTGGGGTAGTGAATGGGATTTAACATTGGATTTTTTTAATTTGCTGTTATGTGAACTCTGATTTTTTTAAATTTGCAGTTTAACTTCCAACCTATAAAATTAAAATATTATTTTTTAAAATTTGCAGTTTAACTAAAATATAATATAAAATTAAAAATATTATTTTTTTAACGTAAAATATAATTTATTATTTATAATTAAATTGCTTCAAATTTAATATAATAATTAAATTAATTTTTCTATATAAAAAGCTACGGGCAAATTTGGTATTTTTATAAAAATTCTATCTCCTTTTTCTACTATTCTCTACTATTCTATAATTTTAACCAAACACAATTTTAACTATTTCAGAGAATACCAACTTTTCAACCAAACACAATTTAATTTTTATATTTTATTATTTCAGAATAACAAACTATTTCGGATATAAAAAAATTTATATCTCTGAAATTTATTTCAGAACCAAACGGCCAGAAGAAGTGTGCTAAGCGGTCTATTTTATCACCATCCAATGAAAACGAGGAGCGACTTGAGAGTTAAGAGTTGAGGTGCCTCAGTTGGGCCAACCTAAACCTAACCTTGATTTTGACGTAAATAGTGGGACCCACTGAAGGTCACCTACCGCGGGAAGTAGGAGGGCACCTAACGACCAGCGCGCCCTTAATGGGCCCCACTCGTAGTTATTGGGAGACATAATATAATATATACACGTACTATAAATTTTTTAGAAATTAATTATTTCATGTAACGGTTTAATATATTTTTTTAAAATTAAATTATTTTTCAATATTATCTTTCATAAATAAAATAGTTCATTTTTACAACATATTACAATAATTAAGTATTTTGAAAAAATTATATTTTATAAGTACAACAATAATTTAGCATATTAAAAGTAATCTTTTTATTACTGCTATCCTTTATGACAATTTAGTATACTAAAAAGAAAATATTTTTAAATAAATATAATTTTTATATGAAACTTACTTAGAAATGTTCCGAATCACTTCAATTTATATTTTAAAATTTTATATTTGAGTTTTGTGGACAGATCCAATTTAACGAATACGGTCCATACAATAATTTATTAAAGGAGCATTTGGTTATCCGAAAATGAATGTAAAATAAAAATTTGGATGAAAAAATATTTTTTGTTCGTTCGATAGTTTTTTTATTTTTGTAAAAGAATTAGATTTTTTGAAAATTCTCATTCTTATTTTTGTTTTTAAATTTTTTACTTTAAAAAAAAAAAATTATGAACAAAATTTTTTTTTACAAAAGACTTTATTTTTCAGAAATTAAATTTTCAGAGGACCAAACATTTCCTGAACCGGGAATAGGAGAGATAACCCTCTTATTCTCCCAAACGCATCAGGAATCAATTAGTATAGTGTGTTCCGATACAATTAGAATAAGTGAGAATAATTCTCACTCTTCCCAACCACTCTCTTACTTTTTTAAAAAATATCCTTCCACGTCTGCCGAGACACCATCTCTCACTTTATTATTACATAATAAAGTTTGAGGGTAAAAATGTAATTTACCTTAATTAAAATTTTTTATTCCTCTACTTTCTCATTCTCATATCAAATACAAAATCTTTTATTTCTGGAACTATTCCAAATATTTTTTTATACTAATTTCGTATTTTATACTTATTCTTGGAATAGCTAGTTCTGTCTTATCCCGTTACCAAATAACGGGAAAAAGTCTCAAAAATAATATTTTTTGGTTGAGTACCAGCCTACCAGCCTACCTGAGAAGGTGCAAGAGAAAGCAGCTGAATGTAGCAATCATGGTGGTAGTTGAAATAGAAAAGCAAGTAGCATTTTATAATACAATAATTAATAAATAAATGTAAGCTAATATACCAAGTCCACTAATTTCCACATGTCTAGGAAACCATCTGTTTCCACCTAGTTGTGACCATAATTCCTTTGACCTTTTATAATTGCTTAGATTTCTCTGGTAAGAGAAAAAGATTAACATAATTCAATATAAAATATTATTAAATATAAAATATATAAATACTATTTTTAAAAAATTTAAAATTATAGAGTACAATGATTATTTCAAATAATTTATATATAGTATTAAAGCAACTTAAAATTTTAAAGTATAATGATTATTTTATATAATTTTATAAACATGTTCATATAGTATATACAGTGTTTAGATTTTGCCACTTACATTTTTATAGTTAATTCTAAAATTATACTTCATATGTTAATAATAGGAGTAAAATAATAAATAAAATTTTAAGCAGTGAACTTCTAAAAAAGACAAAATGATTTATATATATCTAACTTTTTTTAAAAAATACATAATTTTTGTAACTTTTAAATATTCACAATTTATGGGACAGAGAAAAAAAATTATACATATTCTTAAGAAAAGGAGTGCTTAATTTTCTCACAAAAGATGGTAGCTCGCCACTATCCCACCAAACTCCTAATTAGTAATTTTTTATTTTATCTTTTTTATTATATTCACCATATCTTTATTATTTATATTTATTTATTTTTTTCTCTGTGTCACACCTACTCCCCCTTTGTCATTTTGCTTGTTTCTTTTCTCATATGCTTTAAATTCATACCTTATTCGGGTTTATTTAATCACGGAATATTTGGTTATTTTTACTTTTATTTTTATTTTTATTTTTTATTTTTGGTCTGAGATACGCCGCGAGTACTAGTACCATCAGATCTGCTGCTCCCTCTCTGTTTCACAAGAAAAAATATATTGCACGGACCTGGTGTACCACCTCACCCGTGGACCTCTTAATCCTCTACATTAAATTCTAATTATTATTATTATTATTATTATTATTATTATTATTATTATTTTATTGAAAATATAATAAAAATTTAGGGAGTGACATGATTAAAAAAAAAAAAAAATTATTATTTTTATCTATAAGCTAGGTGAGTAATGGCCTAATTTATTTATTTATTTATTTTTAACAATGATTTAAATTTTTTTAAAACAAATAGCAATGATTTAATAAGCAATAGGAGTAGGAATGTCCACAGGTCGAATTGGGCAGATTTTTAAAAATACGAATCTGAATCCGACTACATATTTGAAATTTGAATTTGAAATCAAATCCGACGGACTTTAAAAATTTATATTTAAATCTGAATTTAATCAAAAATTCAAAATTTGAATCCGAATCTAAAAATTCAAATCTGAAATAATAATAATTATTTTTTTCTTTACAATATTTCAAAATATATTATATTAAATCTAAATTTTAAAAATATAATATTAAATATATAAATATATATATATAACGTAAAATAATTTCGAATTCGAATTTAAATTAAATACCATCAAAATTTATATCCAAATTTAAATTTATTAAAATTTTATTTTTATATTCATATTTAAATTTATATTTTTTTTAATATCCAATAAATTTATCCGTTCCTAAAATTCGGCTTGGACAAAATTTCGGATATTCCTACTGACTCCGAGGAATAATGGAATAATAGTAAGATAGCCGTCCACAAGTGACGTGGTGGACTCGGTCCATGAATCAATTTCTGGTTCCGCTTAGCACTGCACCGTACTCCGGCCACTTTGTCTATAAATAACCGTAAAGCCCTCTTCTCACTCGCGCCCCACTCGCCTCTCTCTCTCTCTGCCTCAAACACACATCTCTATAGTTCTCCAGGTAATCTCCGCGATCTCCTCCCCTCCACTCGTCATTTTCGCATACATACTTAACCTCTTCTTTCTCGCTAAGTCACTTTATTTTCGTACTGAAGTTAGATCCGATTTTGAGGTATTTTTCCCCTTTTTTCGTCGATTTAAGTACTGTTTATGCTTCTCTTTCACTTGTCGATTTCAGATCCGTTGTGTATTCGTCGGATCTGAAGGTATTTCTTGTTTCATTTAGTTTGAATCTTTCTTCTTATTGGAATCTGTTACCACCCCCCTGATCAGTAAGTATTTTTAGTGGATTTTGCATTGTCCGATTAGTTCTGTATCTCGTTTTTGTTTTTGGGCTCGTTTTTTCTGGATCCGATTTGAAATTGTTAGAGAAAAAGTGTTTGATTATAGCTTAAGATCGATTTTGGTGTTGATAGATTCCTACATACTTTTGGATCCTGTTCCTCTCTGTGGATCCATCGGATTAAGTTTCTCACTCACCAGTGTTGCTCTTGGGTGATCTGATGTTCTCAGTAATTTTTGAACACATATAGTTTTTTTTAATTTTTTTTCGATCCTCATTTGAGCATTTTCATATAGTTGCAGCTGTAGATGTGCCTTAGTTTTATTACGACTTGTAGCTCCGATATTTTAGATATTTTATTTTTTATTTCTTTTATTGATTTATTGTTCTGCCATATGAATGTTTTATTAAGAAGAGATTTGAAGTATATGTTTTTCTCTTTCTTTCTTTCTTTCTTTTTCTTCTTTTTTTTTTCGTTTTTTAGATTGTTGATACCATTTTTACCCCAACATGGCTGTTGCTTTTTAGAAGATAAAAATACTACGTAACATGGTAGATTCTTTGGGATCTTTGCAGCTAATTAATTGATTCTATAAATGCTTAGATATTTTTCGTTTCAAAGTTTGTTTAGTTTCATAGTGTACCAACTTCTGTGATGCATTGTTATTGCTGGCACACAAACAAGAAGATTTCTCCAATCGGTTATTTTTTTATTGATGATGATTTTTTTATTCTTCTTTGCAGGTAATAAATCATTTACTTTCATACTGGTTTTATCTTGTAAAAGAGAATATGCTTCATTATCATATGTCGTAGTAACTAGTAACAGAGTTGCTTTTGATGATGCATGTTTATATATCGTTTTTCTCTTAACCTGTATAGTAAAATGGCGTCACACATTGTTGGATACCCCCGCATGGGACCGAAGAGAGAGCTTAAGTTTGCGTTGGAATCTTTCTGGGATGGGAAGAGTAGTGCTGATGATTTGCAGAAGGTCGCCACAGATCTCAGAAGTTCCATTTGGAAGCAAATGGCTGGCACTGGGATCAAATACATTCCCAGCAACACCTTTTCGTACTATGATCAAGTGCTTGATACAACCGCCATGCTTGGTGCCGTCCCTGAACGGTATTCATGGGATGGCGGAGAGATTGGTTTTGACACCTATTTCTCTATGGCCAGAGGAAATGCCTCTGTACCTGCTATGGAGATGACCAAGTGGTTTGACACTAACTAGTAAGTCACTCGACCTATCTCGAGGCTTTGATCAACTAATTTATATACATTTCATTTTGTATAATCGTTTTCTTATCGGTATGCATTTTGTATCCAGTCATTTCATCGTTCCTGAATTGGGCCCAAACACCAAGTTCTCTTATTCTTCTCACAAGGCTGTCTCTGAGTACAAGGAAGCCAAGGCGGTACGAACCTAAAATTCAGTCTGCACTTGAACGCTTTTGATGAATTCATGTGCTTGTGTATAGGGTTTACTTTCATTGGGTCCTTAATTCCTTATATTTCCTTCCTGCATTAAACGACGATTCTAACTCATTCTCATAAGAAAGTTTTCTAGTTTTTTATAGTCTTTGAGGTAAAAGTACAAACCAATATGCAAATTTGGCCATGGTTGGATGCATGAATATCTTATTTCGTATATATCTTAGATTTACTCAATAATTTGTAGTATTTGATAGATGAGAAACGTCTAGAATGAAATAACATATTCTACTTTCTAGTCAAATTTTCAGAATAAGATAAATTACCCTGTAGGTAATATGTTATCCTACTAAATTAAGGATGATAAGACCTTTTCAAGAGCAAAAATCAAACTTTTTGCCTCCAATCACACGAAAAATTTTATGCTCAATAAGTTATTCAGGGATTACTTATTCTTACATCCAAACAGTAGTCTGATGTGTTGTGGCTTGATATTTTAAGATATTATATGTAGGACGCAACTTCTCCCATGTTCATCAGGCACTATAATCATTGCTTTTAAATTTTAATTTTTGATGGTTTCTTATTGAATGATTTGTTGACAAAGAATTATATGTAATTTTGTAAATACTAAACAGAGGATTTTCTTGGAGTAAGTTTTTGTTGATAACTTGACATATTTAGTTAATCAATTTGAAGTGCTATTAAATTGCAAAATTTAACTCTTACCATGCTTTGTTTCTCTTTGATTAGAATTTAGAATTCTAAAGTGATATTGTCATTCGCTAGTGAAATTACACTAGTTTTTTAATAATCTTGCGTAAACTATACATATCTACAAGTGTGGGAATTTTTTTGTAGGATGCTTGGAAATAAAATAGGATTACATGTAATATTAATGCTTAATGAATATTTTTAGGCTGATTAATATTTGTCCTGTCATGGTAATTTTAAAGAGTTACCTTGTGATGTCTTTTCCTCTCATAGTTCATCTTTTCTCCCTCTCCTGCAGCTTGGAGTTGATACAGTTCCAGTGCTTATTGGACCTGTGACATACTTGTTGCTCTCAAAGCCTGCTAAAGGCGTGGAAAAATCATTCCCTCTCCTTTCACTCCTCGACAGCATTCTTCCCATCTACAAGTAAGAGTCCAAATTAGACCCTAGTAATCATTTACTTAACCTGCCTTTCCATATACATTTTTGACAAATCATGGCACAATCACATTCAGGGAGGTCATTGCTGAGCTAAAGACAGCAGGTGCTTCGTGGATCCAGTTTGACGAACCCACCCTTGTGATGGATCTCGATTCTCATCAGTTGGCTGCATTCTCGAAGGCGTACGCACAACTCGAATCATCATTTTCTGGTTTGAATGTCCTCATCGAGACCTACTTTGCTGATGTCCCAGTGGAGGCTTATAAGTAAGTTGGTTCCTGGCTACTTAACTCTATTATTACCTTTTGTATAATATACTCCAAAATTTCTATTTACACTTATGTCCCTGAAAATTTATATTTTCATATATGCCCTTCAAAAACTAAATTTCTTACATAAATGCCCTACTACTTACAATATGCTTCTCTTAAGAAGAAAATTTTGTTTTCCTATGCAAAAGGAAACTTCTCTCAAGAATTGGATGGCTGACTCCCCAACTTAGTTAAAAGTTATTTAGTTTTAGTTTTTTTCTTTTCTTTTCTTTTTTCCATTTCATTCAAGAAACTGCACTTATGAGAGGTGCATATGAATTCATTTCTTTTTTACAAGTTCGTATAACATACCATTTGGGAAGTTCACTCATAGGTTTTGCGAATTTCAGGACTATCACTGCCCTAAATGGCATTTCTGGTTTTGGTTTCGATCTTGTTCGCGGAACCAAGACACTCGATGTCATCAAGAGCGTGGGATTTCCTGCTGGAAAATATCTTTTTGCTGGTGTGGTAGATGGGCGAAACATTTGGGCCAATGATCTTGCTGCCGCTCAGAGTTCTCTTGTGGCTCTTGAATCTATTGTTGGCAAAGGTAATTTATTCCTGGTTACTCTCCTATTTTCAGCTAGATACATCTTGAGTGTATGCTGATGAAATTTTGCTTTTCAGACAAGCTCGTGGTTTCAACATCCTGCTCGCTTATGCACACTGCCGTCGACCTTATTAACGAGACTAAGTTGGATGACGAAATCAAATCGTGGCTGGCATTTGCCGCTCAAAAGCTTGTTGAAGTTAATGCACTTGCCAAGGCATTGGCTGGTCAGAAGGATGAGGTATATTCTGTTAGATAGTTTTGATTGCTAGCAATCTCGTCTTTGGTAGATAAAACCTGGATTAGGTCTTTCAATCCATTACCCATAGTTAGGTTATAGAAATCCTGAGACAGTTATTTAGTTAAGTATTTAGCTATGCTCCTTTTGAATGTTGGGTTTGCTATAGATGCTATGGCCTCACAATCGATGGTTTCCTGCAGGCTTACTTCTCAGCGAATTCCGCAGCTCAGGCTTTGAGGAAGTCATCTCCTAGAGTGACCAATGAAGAAGTTCAAAAGGCCGTGAGTAGCTATAGCTATGGATTTCATTCTAGTTTAGGACAAGGGGTTGCAAAATATCAATTCAGCCGTGGGGTTGGCTTTTAATTTTTCTCCTTTTCTCTTAGGCTGCTGCATTGAAGGGCTCTGACCACCGCCGAGCTACAAATGTCAGTGCCAGATTAGATGTGCAACAGAAAAAGCTCAATCTTCCAATTCTTCCTACAACTACTATTGGCTCATTTCCCCAGACGGTGGAGCTCAGGAGAGTGCGACGGGAATACAAGGCGAACAAGTGCGTCATGATTATCTGTGATTTTATATGATTTATTAAATCCTCTATTGTTCTCGATTGTTTCTTAAGAGTTGTTTCTGCACCAGAATCTCTGAAGAGCAATATGTGAAGGCCATCAAGGAGGAAATCAACAAGGTTGTCAAGCTCCAGGAAGAACTTGATATTGATGTTCTCGTTCATGGAGAACCTGAGGTGAGCTTTGATATCAACATGGTATCATCTTTTTAATTATTTTTTAATTTGGGAAGAATTGACTTTGTTTTGGAAACCGTTAAAAAGCTATACGGCGGTTTCAGGAATTGTGATTTGTTTATCACACGTAGAAATTAACTAAATATACTTGAATCACAGAGGAATGACATGGTTGAGTACTTTGGGGAGCAACTATCGGGCTTTGCATTCACCGTTAATGGTTGGGTGCAATCTTACGGATCTCGATGCGTTAAGCCACCCATTATCTACGGCGATGTTAGCCGCCCCAAGGCTATGACTGTTTTCTGGTCCTCAGCAGCACAAAGCATGACTGCTCGCCCAATGAAGGGAATGTTAACTGGTCCTGTAACTATCCTCAACTGGTCTTTTGTCAGGAATGACCAACCAAGGTACCAACAACTACTTAATTCCTCAACAGTGTATTGATAATTACTCTCATAGAAAATAAATAAGACTCACAAGAGCGATGTCTGCTTGTTTATTAGGTTTGAGACCTGCTATCAGATTGCTCTGGCAATTAAGAAAGAGGTTGAGGACCTCGAAGCCGCCGGTATTCAGGTCAGTATTTTCTTTTTTACACTGTTTGAAACCAAATCTGAATAGAAATTTTTATTTCAGTTCAGAAGAATTCAGTTGAGCTGAAATATGAACATTTCTTTTTCTGCTTGTAATATTTTGGAGTTGAATTGGATTTCCACTCAGAATCTTTTTTTTGAAAGAATGAGAAATTATTTCGGTATAATCACTTTTCCTTATGTAACCTACTTGAGTAGTAAATAAGTTAACATGACTATCCTAGGAAGCGGTAATATTTTTGGGTCACTGATATATTATAACCAACAATAATAAATGGGTTGCCCCGAAATCCGACTTCAATAATGTGATTTGGCTACTTTATGAGAAGTCGCACCAAATCCTTCTAAATCAATTAGAACCTCACAATTCCAATATGATGTAATTTGAAAAACTAGAATTCCAATTCCTTGGAACTCTGTGATTGGGGTTCCTTGGAAGGAGTCGTCAGCAAGAAAATTGTGTAATTGAAACCCCGTAATTGGCATTTAATTACTAAGCTGTTGTTGGTCAATTTATATTTGATGTCTGAAGCTTATCCTGTTGCCTCATGGTTTTGATTGACAGGTTATCCAAATTGACGAAGCAGCTCTCAGAGAAGGCTTGCCTCTTCGCAAGTCAGAGCAAGCTTTCTACCTGGACTGGGCAGTTCATTCCTTCCGCATCACCAACTGCGGTGTTGAAGACACCACTCAGATCCACACCCACATGTGCTACTCCAACTTCAACGACATCATCCACTCCATCATCGACATGGATGCCGACGTCATCACCATCGAGAACTCCCGCTCTGACGAGAAGCTGCTTTCGGTCTTCCGCGAGGGGGTCAAGTATGGCGCCGGCATCGGCCCGGGTGTGTACGACATCCACTCACCCAGAATTCCAACAACTGAAGAGATCGCCGACCGCGTCAACAAGATGCTTGCAGTTCTCGAGACGCACATCCTGTGGGTTAACCCCGACTGCGGGTTGAAGACCCGGAAGTACTCCGAGGTTAAGCCCGCTCTCACCAACATGGTCGATGCGGCCAAGCTCCTCCGCACCCAACTGGCCAGCGCTAAATAAGCTGCCTCCTATCTATTTAAAATACCGAAGATTTCGTGATTTCCTTATTAAAAGGACGGAGACATTTCTCCATTTCTTTTCCAATAAAATGGGTCTATTGTATCCTGCTCATTGTTGTTGGTTAGAACGTTAGGTTTCTTTTGTTTATAAATCATTGTGATAATCCCCTTCTTGAGGTTATTGAGAGTTGCGTCTCTCGTGTATTCTGTGATATTTCATTTCGGTCCGTTAATTAATAGAATATTTGGCAGGTTTCTTTGTTCCTAACGGTTAGCATCATGAATTGTGTTTTTCTACAATTTTGTTACATCAAATAACTCTCTCAACACCCACTATGATCAATATTGGAACAACAACATACAACACAAATGGTTTGATCTTGTTAAACCATCTCAGGAGTCCACACCACCATTTTCTCGGCTCCTTCAGTTCATTCGCCTCCTGCGAAGTTTCATTCTCTTTGGTTAATTCCTCGTCTCTTTTCCTTGAATCCATCTCATTATCTTCGGTGAATTCCTCATCTCTTTTCCTTGAATCCCTCTCATTCTCTTTGGTGAATCCCTCGTCCCTTTCATTCTCTTTGGTGAATTCCTCATCTCTTTTCCTCGAATCCCTCTCATTCTCTTTGGTGAGTTCCTCTTCTCTTTTCTCCGAATCTCCCGCAATCTTTATAGGCAGTGTTTCTTGCTCTCCGTTAATGCTCTCTTCCGCTCTTCGTAATGCAACTTCGCTGCTACCTTCTAAATTCTTTTCATCTGTAGCCTTTCTTGCTTGGCTATCGATCGAATCCGTCTTTTCACTTGTTTTGTGATCCATTGGAGGTTTACTCACTTGTGTGGGTTGGTTTTGTGATTTAGCTCGGCGGGTCGATTTTGGCAGTATAATATGAAGCATTTGATCTTCTTTGTTGAACTCTGCCTTGATGCCTTTTATATGGCAGCTTTTCGGGATACGGAACTCTTCAACGAATCGAACCCACCGATTTCCATCGAGATGGCGCTCGCCGCTGATCTTCAGCTTCCGGCGAGTGTTGGCTGAAACCCTCAGCTGTTCCTCCTTAAATCCTGCATTTGGAGGTGAACAGATCTAGGCAAATGAAAATTTGCTTCTTTCTCAAAATTATCTCTTCTTACCACAGGAAAATAGTTTTCTCTCTATAGTTTTTTTTCTCAAAATTTCTCTATATTCATCAACCACAAAAAGAAATTAAGAGATGCCTATGTTAAATCATGAAAATAAACACATCGCTCATAACACATTCATTTTCTGCGAAGAAATGTAAGTACTTGCCTGATGCATCAACTGTAAGAGTGTCGCAATCCTCAGATTGCGACCAAGTGAATCGAGGCTCGATAATTGTGTACGAGCGACGGCGCGTTTCTTCCATGATCATGCAAACTTTTCTTCGTCTCCCACAGTTTCTTCTTTGTTTCTTATTAAAGGTGCAACTCCATAATGGTTTTCCCCAAACAGGATAGATACCTACCTTACCCGTTTTACCAGGTTGCTTCTTGGTACTTCGCCTTAGTGACAAGGATCCTTTACCATTAACTTCTTTTTTGTCGTTGAGTAACATAAAAAGGCACCTGCATACATATATTATATATATATTCCTGTAAGAATTTAAATAATTTATTTATATTTATAATTATATTTACGTCCATTAAACTATAACAATTTGCGGGTGTTTCTTTCTTTTCCGTTAAATTGGTTGTCGCACCCTTTTACCATTTACCTTTTTGAATAGGCTCCTGTCTCAAAAACACCCTAACATATCAGGTATTTTTAATTATGAACTTTTTTGCAAAAAGAAAAATCCAAGACCTGGGTAGTCTCTAATTGTGTAGGATTCACACCAAGCTGATCTAATAAAAAAATATAGCATGGCAGTTTCTTTTTTTTTTTTTTTTTTTTTTTTTTTTTTTTTTTTTTTTTTTTTTTTTTTTTTTTTTTTTTTTTTTTTTTCGTATTCAACTTTGTAAATTCAACAAGTAAAAATCATCTAATCAAATTTTGGATGGAGTTTAGCTGACTGGTCGGTTACTTCGTGTATAACTTAATTTTTTTTTTTTTTTTAACGTTCCTTTAGAGAGATCTGGTTGTCTCACTTATATTACTTAGTTTATTATTATTTTTTTTTAAATGAAACGAGTTGTGCACTATTTTAATTTCTCTCTCAACAAAAAAAAAAGAAAAAAAAAATACTAAGCAAAAAAAGATTCAGAGCTCGATTTCAAAATGGTTTGGAATAAATCGAACGAACAAGTCAAGTTTAATTATTAAGCCCTATCTAAGTTGAGATTTAAACAAAAAATAACTTTTTAAAAATCCTAATGCAGATGAATCATACAGTTTAATTATTAAACTGTCTCAGCAAGAATTAGTTGAAAGACTTGTCAACAAAGTTGCACCCTATTAATTGTTCGGCGTACGTGTCCATCATCTACATTTACCTTTCTTTTATTTTCACCTTTATATATTCTCTAATGTCTCCGAGCAATTTCGAATGTTCGATTTTTCTAAACAAACTATATATATATACATATACTATGTTTCAATTTTTTTTTGGCAAATCCAATCTTTAATTATGAAATGAATCACATCAACTTTACATTTTATATAATTTTCACGTACGTAGAATTAATCTGTAAATATACAATAATAATTCAGATTATTATACCAACCCCTTACATATATAATATATCAGCTTAATTATTTGCTCCGTTCATTAGAAGAAGCGGGCTTTGCCAGTTTAAAAATCACATAGATCCCCATCGCAAACAACACGGCCACGGCCACGGCCACGTTCAGTAGCAGCGTCCTCCTCCGCGGCGTCTCCAACCCATTCGTTAACCCCCCCTCCCTTTCCTTCTCTTGCATTCTCTCTTTACGCGTCCTCATCGCGCGCTGCCGCTGCTGCTGCTGCTGCTGCTGCTTGTCTTCTTCCTCCACTTTCTTACGTTCGATCGGAGCGCTGAGCTTTTCAGCTGCAGGACGGATAATTTTGGGGAGTGTGACGTACAAGGTGTCGTCCTCGAACGCGGCCTGAATACTGCTCACGTCGTAGTTCGTGAGCGGGAGGCGGAAGTCCTTCGTAAAGCGGCTCCACCGGATGCCATCGAGCGGCCGCTCGCCGCGCGCCTGCAGGTTGCCGTCGGCGCTGACTTCGACTCTCAGCTGCTCATTGCTAAATCCTGAGGAGAGAGTCCGAGTTTAATCAGTTTGCGGTAATAAAATTACAAATAGAGAGTTAGAGAGTCGAGCTAGAATACTTTTCGCCAGACAAAGATTACGAAAAATAAATATAACTTTTGCGTCGTTATCATTGGAGGATTATCTTTTATTTATTTGAGCAATACTACTGTACATTCAAAATGAGATATATATCACACACTTTACTTTATTCAAGGTTAGAAACTAATCGGTCATTTCGAAGTGAACTATAAAATTCACTCTACCCTTACTATTTATTTTACAGTGATTGTGTCACTTTTAAGCTTTTTAATACCAAAATTCTAAAAACTGAAAAAAATTGTCTAAATCTTTAATCTTGGACAATGCATTGGTTTTTCAACAACGATAAGAGGTTATTTAGTTGTAGTAAAATCGTGAAAAAAAAATGGTAGAAATTTATTTTTGACAAAAGAATATTTTATATTTTGTATTATTTAATTTATAAGAAAAAAAATAATTTTTCATCAATATTTATTTGATTGAAAAAAAATTATATTTATTTGGTTAGATAAAAAAAAACAATAAATGAAATTTTATTTTTGCAGTTTAAATTTTTATTTTTCGCAGAAAACCAGTGAAAAATAAAATCATTCTATTTTTCTCAAATCCGTAATAATAATTTTTTTTTTAAAAAAAAAACTACGGCTAAACAAATATACAAAAAAAATAAAATTTTAGACTAAAAAATAATTTTAAACCAAACACACCCTAAGTGTCCCACAAATTAGAAAAGCAGAAAAGCACCAGGGTGCTTTATTATTATTTTATTTTAATATTTTTGATTTAATTCTATTTATTTTTAATTATGAACATTTGTATATACCCACAATCTAGTTCTTCTTAATAATTTTTTTATTATTTTAGATATATAATGCATTTTTTTTTTGTTTTGTTTTATTTTATTTTATTTTTTGCTGTTTTGCTTGTTTATTTTTTATCTACTTTTTTAGTTTGTAAGAAAATAAATTTTAGTGAGAACAGGTGCTTCGGCGAGAACATGATATTTTACCTTAGTCCCCAATTTTTTCCATTTTTACAATCAAATTTCTAACCTTTACTATTTGTTTCAATTAACAAAATTAAATTTCAAATTTTATTATTTTATTTCAACAAACTCTTTGTCTTCAAGAACTTGTCAAATCATAAGGAAATTGTCACCTGGAAAGATGTGATTTTGGTGCAGTTAATGCAATTTCCAATGACAGGAATTTAATTAAAACAAATAATAAATAATGAGGACCTTGATATTGATAATAATAATGATGGTTTAAGTATCTAATTACCTGGAACAATTAAAAGGATCGTGTCCTCTTCTTTTCCTTGAACAATTTGATGAGAGGGTTCAAAATCTACATACAAGCGCTTAGCGGTATCCATAAGTGACCTCTCTCTTCAATTTATTTCTTGTAGTAAAGTTTAATTTGAGGAATGTTTGATTAAGTTGGAGAATGTTAATGGAATTGGATGGGTATTGAGGGGGATTAATGTTTGGAGATTTATATAGTCATGAATTGAGACAAGTGCCCATAAAATTAAGGAGAGAATAATTTTATTCTTCTATGCTTGGAGATTTGTATCTTCAATCTTATTCCTAAAACATTAATGGTGCAACTCCGTATTGGTATTCCCCAAATAGGAGAGATACCTCATTAGTTTATTAGGTTGCTTCTTTGATATCTTGCCTTCATGCCACGTATCCTTTGCCAATAGCTTCTTTTTGTTGTATGTTAAGTTTCTTGATGGGTACGTAGCCTTGTACGTAGGCCTAGTCCTATTTTACAAATTGGTTGCTACAATCAAAGCTTAAAATGCATATACTAGTCTTGTGGGTAGCATTGTAGTACATGGTGTTCAACTAGGTTTGTCGTCAATTTGAAAACTCTATCGTTAAAAATAAATGAATGATAATCGATCTGATTTGTTACTGATAGCATTTCAGCTCAATACTATATATATATATATATATATATATATATATATATATATATATAGAAAAAAAAAATTAAGCTACTATGCTTTTAAAATTACAAAATCACTCACTAAACTTTAGAAAATTATTATCATCCTAACCGCACATTCATTCATCTCATAACTAAAGACTGACAATAACTTTGTGCTTTTAAAAGCATAGGAGCTCAATTATATATGACCTATGCTACATGTACACCCCAAATGGGATATACATCCTACACCTAGCCCATCCTAGGGTGGGTATTTACTCACTCGTCACTTCGAAGTGACGAGTGAAATTCACCCCACCCTAGGATGGGTGGGGTGTAAGATGTACACCCCATTTGGGGTGTACATTTAGCATTTTCCATTATATATATATATATATATATATATATATATATATATATATATATATATATATATATATATATATATATATATATATATATATATATATAGTCCGGCTATTATGCTTATATAAGCACCAAATAATTAGTGCTTGTAAGTTTTTTACTGTTAAATCTATACCTTTGATTAATTTCACCAATTAGATCATACTATTCCACCAACCACCTATTAAATCCAAAAATGTGTGGTTAGAATGATAGTGGGCTCCTTGGATTATGGAATAGAATAATATAATGAATGAAATTAGTCAAAGGGGTAGATCTAACGTAGATGGAATATAAATAGGACATTTGTACAAAAGTGTCATAAAAATGTGTCCCTATAATTTATTTTCTTTATAAATTTTCTATCGTTAAATATACCTATTTGACTAATTTCATCCATTAGATCATTCTATCTCACCAACCACTCACTTAATCCAATGGGCTCACTATCATTCTAACCATACATCTTTTCATCCAATAGCTAAAATCTTACAAACGTCAATGACTTGATACTTTTAAAAGCATAGGAGCTCAATTATATTTATATATATATAATTGAGCTCCTATATTTATAAAAGTACAAAGTTATTTGTGCTTGTGAGTTTTTTACCATTGGATGTAGGAATGCGCGGTTGGATGATGGTGGGCCCTTGGGTTTAGTGGGTGGTTGGTGAAATAGTATGATCTAAGGGATAAAATTAATCTAAGGATTAAATCTAACGGTAGAAAACTTACAAGCACCAATTGCTTGGTGCTTGTACAAGCACAGTAGCCGGACTATATATATATATATATATATATATATATATATATATATATATATATATATATATATATATATATATATATATATATATATAGGGATAATTGCCTGTGTACCCCTGAAATATGAAGAAATATCTGATTTACCCCTCTTATTTTTTTCTTTCCAATATACCCTTCATACGTTCCACCGTTATTAAAAATATCCCTACCGTTTCCTTTTGTTAAGTTAACTAGGGTTAAACTAGAGTTAAATACTAATCGGAGTTGAAAACTATCAGATATTCCTATTTTGCCCGGGTTTAGGGTTTAGGGTTTAGGGTTTAGAATTTTTTAGGATTTTAATTAGGGTTTAGGGTTTAGGGGTTTAGGGTTTTTTCTAGGGTTTAGGGTTTAGGGTTTAGGGTTTTTTAGGGTTTTAGGGTTTAGGGTTTAGGATTTTAGGGTTTAGGGTTTTTTAGGGTTTTAGGGTTTAGGGTTTAGGGTTTTAGGGTTTAGGGTTTAGGGTTTTAGGGTTTAGGGGTTTAGGGTTTTAGGTTTTAGGGTATATTTGAAAGGGCAAAATAGTAATTACACACAGATAACGGTAGTTCCAAACGGTACACTAACAGAGTTTAACTTCAGGGGTATTTTGGAAAGAAGTTGGAACGTAAGAAGGGTAATTTTAATATTAGCCTTCTAAGAGGGGTAAATCTGAAAACAGAGAAATTTTTAGGGATATGTAGGAAATTGCCCCATATATATATATATATGAGCAATGCTACATATACACCCCGAAAGGGGTGTACATCATACACCCCACCCATTTAATGGGTGGGGTGATTTCAAGGGTCACTTGAAGTGACCCTTACCACACCCCCACCCATTGGATGGGTGGGGATGTATGATGTACACCCCGAAAGGGGTGTACACATAGCATTTTCCTATATATATATATATATATATATATATATATATATATATATATATATATATATATATATATATATATATATATATATATATATATATATATATATATGTGTGTGTGTGTGTGCGCGCGCGCGCTATTGATAGTACCAAGTCATTAATGCAATGAGATTTTTAGTTTTGGATTAAGAGATGTACGGTCATGATGATAGTAGTCCCCTAGGGTTTAGTGGATAGTTGGTGGAAATAGTATGATCTAAAGGATGAAAATGATCAAAAAGATATATCTAACGGCGGAAAACTTGATAGCACCAAGTGTTTGGTGCTATCGATAGCATAATAGTCAGACTATATATGTATATAGAGTTATGTTGGAATACTATCGATAGCAAATAAATTATGTTGCTATCGATTTATTTTCGATGATGGAGCTTTCAGATCGGCACCGTTGAATATGATCTATACCATTTGAAGTATTTAGAAATTAAATTTTAAATTTTTTCGACATTATTAATTTAACGATTAAAGAATTACAAAAATTATAATTTTAATGGTCGACATAAGATATTTTTTTTGTTTTAATTGTGTAAACAAATTTAAATCAATTAAATTTTAATTAGAAATTTTTTTATGCTATTTAAAATAATATATATATTCTTGATCTTGATTATAATATCTCTATTATTATTTTTTTGAAGAATATTTATTTTCAGCTATTTATTTTTATACCATCTTAATAAATAATAAAATAATATTAAAAATTATAAAATTTAATTTTTAAATAATTTAAATAATTTATATTATATTTAACGGTGTTGAGCGATCATTAAAATTTTTTTTATATGTCAGTCACAACTAGTCAACAATATACAATTAATTAAATATTTTATTTTAAAATTAAAGTACAATAAAAATATTTTTTTATAAATCTTAATGAAATGAATGAATCTGCCTCGTAGGACCTACCTGGCCCATTGGAACACACATGAGATTTTTACGATTGTTTTGTTTACTTTTATGGAAATCCCAAATATAAATTATATACTACAACTTCTGTATATTTCAAAATCTTTCTAACATATTCATTTTTTTATTATTATTTTTTCTATACCAAACGAATGAAAAAGAAAAAATTCTCAAAAAATATGTTTTAATACTTTTTTTTGAAAAATCAAACACTCCCTGCTTCCGGCCCCCAGACAATATTCTACTTTTATTTTTTTTTAAAAAAATATGCAAAATAAAAATTAAGATCAATTATAAGGAATATTAAAGCTGTGAAAAGCAAGGATTGAAATTAAAAGCCCCAACATAACCTCCACATTTTATTTTTCTTTGTATCTACAAATATACAATCGACGAACCACACGCATGCAGTAGTAATTCCAGTAGTTTATATGCTCCGTACATCAGAAGCGGGCTTTCTCAGTTTAAAAGTCACGTAGATCCCCAACCCAACCAACACGGCCACGGCCACGGCCACGTTCAACAGCAGCGACCTCCTCCACGGCCTCCCCAATCCCATCATTAATCCCCCCGCCCTTTCCTTCTTCTTCTTCGCCGCTGCCGCTGCCACTGCTGCTGCAGCTGCCGCTGCAGCTGCCGCTGTCGCTGCTGCTGCCGCTGCCGCTGTCGCTGCTGCCGCCGCCTCCTCCTCGTCGCCGCCGCCGCCCGATTTCTCCTCCGCCTCTTTTCCACCAACTATTTCCTTCTTCTTCGTTGCGGCCGCCTTCTCCACCTCCTCACTGCCGTCGCCGGATTTCCGCTCCGCCGCTTTTCCGCCCACCCTTTCTTTGTCCTCTCTCTCCGCCGCCGCCGCCGCCACAGCAGCCGCCACTGCAGCTGCCAACGCCTCCTCCTCCTCCTCCTGATCACGGCCACCGCCCGATTTCCGCTGCGCCGCTTTTCCGCCGTTTGTGCTCCCTTCCTTCTCTTTCTCCCGCGCGGGGCCTCTCTCTTCTTGCATTCTCTCTTTAAGCGTCAGCCTGGGCCGCTTCTCTTCTTCCTTCGCTTGCTTCTCGCGTGGGGGCTCCGGCTTCGAGTCCGCGGCCGCAGCTTTCTTACCTTCGAGCTGCTGCTGCTGCTGCTGCTGCTGCGGCGGCGGCGGCGGCGGCGGCGGTGGCGGCGGTGGCGGCGGCAGTTGAGCGCCGTTCTTTTTGTCTGCAGTAGGGATTTTTTTGGGGAGTGATATATACAATGTTCCGTTCTCGAACTTGGCCCGGACACGGTTTAGTTCGTAGTTTGGCAAGAGGAGGAAGTTCTTCGAGAAGCGTCTCCACCGGTTGCCGTCCAACGGCCGCTCGCCGTCCAACGGCCGCTCGCCGGCGATACGCAGATTACGGTCGGCGCTGAGTTGGACTTTCAGCTGGTCCCTACTAAAATCTGCAAAGGGGCATGCATGCAGTTTATCAGCTTCGTACATATGCAGGAGGCCATTAATTGTCAAAAAATATATATATATATAAATATGGTGTTGAGTTATAATACTTTTTGCGAGTAGCATTTTCCTTTTGCGAGTGTTGCATTGTAAGTGTGCATCGTAAAGTGCGCATGTTACATCGCCATGAACATAAATATCATAGAGAATTAATTCTTTTATACTAATTTTATTATTTTTTATTTCTTTATACTAATTTTTTTTAATATTTATATAAATCTTTGAACGGTAGGTATAAGATAAGATTTTCATCGTAAGTCTTAGACGTATAAGCAGAAATTTTCAATCGTGATAAGCATCCTACCAAGTTAAAATAGCAGAAGATGGATGTCTCCAATTTTTCTTTTTTTTTTTTCTTCTTTATTCCTACAATCAAATTTCTAATTTTTATTATCTATTTCAATTTACTCTCTATTCTTAATAGTCAAATCATACAAAAATTATTGAGATACGGGCAAATATTATCTAGTTCTGACGTGATAATTTTCGTTGAGAGTTAATAAAATTTCTAATAACAAGAATATAATTGAAATGAATAATAAACTCAATTGAAAAATCAGGTAATGAACGGGATCGAATTGTGCAATTAATCTTAATATTGATAACGATGATGATAATAAAGGCAATAATAATAATGGTTAAGTGTCTAACCTGGCACGGTTACAAGGATAGTGTCTTCTTCGTTTCCTTCAACAAGTTCAGAAGAGGGCTCAAAATTCACATAAATGCGCTTCATCGTATCCATGATCAGTGGCCTCTCTCTTCAATATATATATTTCTTCTAATAAAGCTTAATTTGAGGCCTTTTTAATTAAGTTGGGGAATGTTAATTAATGGAAATGGATGAGTATTGAGAGCTAGGGATTGTTTGGAGCTTTATATAGTCATGAACATAGATATCAACAAGGAGAGAATAATTTATGAGAGTGGGAGGTTTTTACTCTTTGGATCTCCTCCCTAAGAAGCATGTGCAAGGAAAAGGAAGGTTCTTTGCATGGCTTGCACTCTTGAGTTTTTGTTTAAATTCCTATCTTCATGCTTGATACTTGTTGTTACTCTTTTTAGCTAGGCTTAATTATTTACTTATTTCCCCAACTTAAATGTGATCACACCATACTTGTATCTAACTTAGGCTAGGACTAAGTTTTAGGTTTTTTGGCTAATATCTTGGTTATGTCTAATTTGTTATTTGGTTTCCATGATCATCATGCAAAGAGTACTTATATATGTATTTCAGTGTTGTACAATCCAGCTAACTTAAATGTTTTGGTTTACTTAGTTCATCATTTACAAAATCAAATCAAACCACAACAAACAAATTAGTTAAGGCTAGGATATATATATATATATATATATATATATATATATATATATATATATATATATATATATATATGCATGGAAACGTACGTTAACCATTGTCCTCAGCTTAAGAATTGACCTACTATAGTTCCGCTTGCAATTGTATACGTTAACCATTGTCCTCAGCTTAAGAATTGACCTACTATAGTTCCGCTTGCAATTGTATAAAATATACCTTACTTTGTTTTAGAGAAAAAGACAATTCGGTCATGTTTTCAAAAAATGAATTTAACTGAATATGTAAAGCTATTAGTGTTGGAAATTTGATGGACCGTCCGTTATGCGCTATCAACATAGACGCATGAAAAATAGAGAAAATCAAAATTTCGATAACATCAATAAATGCGGAAAGAAACCAAAATTTTACGTGGTTCGACAACTGCCTACGTCCACGGGGAGAGCGAGAGAGATGCATTCCACTATAAAAAATAAAAGAAATACAAGCTTACACCTTATGTCTTCTTCAGATAAAAATCAAGAGCCTTATGGTGAAACCCACCTATCTCTTATTCAGATAAAAATTAAGAGCCTTATGGTGAAACCCACCTATCTCTTATTCTAACGAAAAACTCCAAAAAAATAATCAGTAAATATATTTTCGTAAAATCTTAATCAAGAAGACTAAATTAGAAAAGTATATAAATATCTGATCAAAATCTTTTATGATGTTGCTTCGAGTAATCCGAACCGCTCAAGCAATTGGTCGAGAACCTCCGTTCCGCTACCGAATCCAACGCCGCATGCGTGCCGCCTTGCTTCCTTCTCTAATGCTACGTGTTTGAATTTCCGACCATCTTTTAATTAATCAGGGCGCTAATTAATTTGTCTCCTGCATGCCGCATAAGTTCAAGAGAATCGATACTCTTAATTAGGTCATACTTTCCGGCACACTTTCCGGCACCTTCATGCACTAATTAATTAGTCCGAGATGCATCCTAATTAACTTTGGCCCATCGGCCGCCTCTCTCTCCTTCTCTCTTAATTAATAATCCGGTCTATATATATATATATATATATATATATATAGTGCTAATGAAACCAGTCCTAATTAGATTAGAACGTGTATAAATAGATATAAATCTTGCACCAATAAAAATTATCTTCAAGATCAAATAATAATTTTCATACACCTAATCTATATCATAACCAACTTAATCGGTTAATTAAATTTGACTCAATCCAAATTCAAAGGAAAGCATAAATCCGCAACAATTAGGCTTTAAACATAGGACTGAATATCAATGATCAAATATTCTTTCACTTGTACTAGGAAGCAAAATTTGGTTTTCAAATGAGATTTACACTTATCTCGAATTCTTATTTGAATTGTGGAGGCTACAAAAATATGACGCAGGTGACCGGAGAAAAGACCAGTTTTCCAACACAAATAATAATACACTAGTAGATGAGGCGGATAAACAATATAAAAAAATATATTAATAAGTTTTATATTTATAATTTATTGATACATAATAAAATACATCGTGTTAATCTTGTATAATCAATATGTATAATTAAACTTGATCATTAAAAAATTAAATTATAGTAAAAATTTTAATACAAATTTTATCAAATTATAAAGTTTTAAATAAAAATTTTTATTATGGTCCTAAAACAGTATCGAAAAAATATTCTCAATATTTTTTTTGCACAAAAAAAATACATATATTTTCTTTTATTATTTTTTTCAACATAAGTATCCGCAAGAGATGTCATTAGATCATCAAATTTATTTTCTTATCGTAGTAGAAAAAATATAAATATATTAGGTCATCAAATTTATTTTCTCATCGTAGTAGAAAAAATATAAATATATAGAAGAAAATGAACTAATTATCTTCTGCCTTGATAATAAGAAATAAAAATACTTTAAATTATAATAACACTACAACAAAACTATTATATAGCGATACTTTTAAATGTTACTAAAAATTAAAAAAAAATGTTACTGATAAAAATACCGACACTTCTCATTAGTGTCGCTATATGTGTCGTCGTTAGGGTGTATAGCGACACATTACTATAATGTGTTCCAATAATCTAATTTTGGATATAGATGGACTATAAATAAGATACTTATAAAAAAGTGTCACAAACATGTGTCCCTATAACCTAATTTTATTGTAGTATAATTATTAATTTTTAGAATTATTAAAAAAAAATAAAGATATAGATGAATCAACAGGAACAATAAAAAAATTTAAAGATTTTTATCCTCAAATTTTAGGTTAAAAAATTAAAGTTAGTTGAAATACTACAAAGGATCAGAGATCCAGTTATAACAAAGAGGAGGAAGCTAGATTAAAACTCTTATACCTATTATCAGTTAAGAACAAATTTTAGAGAAGAAGAAAAAATTAAGAGTCGTAAGAAATTGATCTTAATGAATAAATTTATTCTATTAATAATTAAGAATAAAAAGGGATAAAAGATAGACACATAATTTCATTAATTAAATAATTTAAAATAGATATTATATCAAAAATTAGAAAATTAACTTCAAATACAAAGTAGATGAGTACTAAAATATCACCAAAAATACGTGAAAAAAAAAATCAGGATGGAGATGGGATGCAACCTAAAGGAGGAGGAACCGTTTTTGACGGCCGACACCACAAAAATAATGAGGAGGATGAGGAGGAGAGGCAACACCACCATCGGATCTTCCTATTGACGGAGTAATATGCGATGATGATGATGGTGGTTGTAAAGTAAGGGCTTTCTTTTTTATCTGTAACAAAAAATGAAAGAAAATGATAAAAAAAAAAGGAGTAAATGTAAGGAAAGATAAAAAATTATTTGAAATACAAATAAAAATAATGTTTAAGAGAAGAAAAAAATGGACTTAAAGAAGAAGATGAAAGGATGAGGAAGGAAAGAAATAGAGATAATAATAATAATAATAATCTCAAAAGTAAAAAAACTTGCTATATAAGAAGGAAAATGCTATGTGTACACCCGTAAGGGGTGTACATCTCACACCCCCACCCATCTAAGGGTGGGGGTGTGATGATAGGTCACTTGATGTGATCCGTAAAAAATATCGCCACCATTAAAATGGTGGAGATGTATGATGTACACCCCTTCGGGGTGTACATGTAGCATTGCTCATATAAGAATATGTATTCGGATACTTTATTAATCAACTCAGCACAGTTTAAACAACAGAACTCCAGTGTAGCAGCTAAAGAAAAAATCCAGAGCGCTTCCTCAGGGAGGGAAGAAGATGAAGAGCGAAGTAAACAGAATAAGGCAGAGCGCTTCTGAGGGAACCAGCGTCGTCGAGAGACGGAAGGGGCCAGAGAGGAGAGCTCGCCGCGGTAGGTCCCGTCATTTCTCTGGAAGCGATGGTGCGGCCAGGCGTAGGGGATCTCCTTTGGCTCGGAGCGGTCACAACCACAACCACAAGCACATGATTGCGCCACAAGCGGCCAAAACAATCACCAAGGAATCTCTTGGCATTTTGAGGACCCCATCTTCTCGGCTGGTAGCTGCACATGGGCCGGACCTTAAAGGTAAAAGGAGGCTGAGATCTGTGACCTGGGCAGACCACAGAGGTACCCCCCTATCCTCGTATTGTCGGGACGATGTTGTCGGGGTCGGACTAGACTTGACTGGACTTGGCCGAGTTTCTTTGGATGGCTCTGGGGGTAGTGGAGGTTCACGGGTTGCACGACCTTCATCCCCTGAGACTCCATATAAGGATGCCCTTCTCCGTCGAGCCCAACATCCTCGTCCCCCCCCTCCTCATCCGACTGCGTCCAGGGGTTGCTCGGTCTCCCCCCTGCTCTCGGGTAGGTGTTTTCGCTGCCTATCGAGAGATCACCTCATCAAATCCTGCAGGGAGCCCCTCCGGTGTCGACGCTGCTTCAAGCTTGGTCACCTCGAGGCCAGGTGTAGCCTCCGGAGGCCGCCGCCGGCACCGAAGATGTACAGGGCCATGGGTTATAGGCCCCCTGCCACAAAGCACTTCGTCCACCTATCCGAGAGCTTCCATGCCCGCCAGCAGCTTTCCCGCAACGCGGTCCTCGCAAGTGTGATTGGCCCGGACCGCCTCGGACACTGTCCACTAGAAGCGATCGCAACGGATCTCGCCAGCAAATTAGGGGGGTCGTCCGAAGATTTTCATGTGGCGCGGCACCGTGAAAGGGGGTTTGTGATCCTCCTCCCCCACTGGGTACGTCCAGTGGATCTCACCCGCAGGGACATCGTCCGGCTCCCTCGCTGCCGACTCCGGTGTTTCACGTGGAACCCGTACCGCAACGCTGTGAGATCCATGCTCCGTTATAAAGCCTGGATCAAACTGGTCGAGCTCCCCTTTGAATGCTGGACGGAATCCAGTGTTGCCGCTCTCGTCAGCCCCTTCGGAAGATACCTGAGAGGCGAGGAGGAGAGCGTTAGCATGTCGGATTTCGGTGGCTATTGCTGCCAGATTGCTGTTGATGACGCCGCCGACATTCCGGAGAGTATCTTAATTACGGTTGGAGACCTTACCGTCACCATCGCGGTGCAGCTGATCCGCACGGCCCCTCTGGGGGGTGATGACCGTGGAACCCCCTTCGCCGGTGGTGACCCAAACGAGGGGGCTGATCAAACGGATCCGCTCGGTCGGAGGATCGCCAGACGTGTCAACCCCGCTGGGGAGGGGCACTCGGGGCCGAGCTCCACGGACGGTATGGTGGCGGACACCAACGAATCGGGGGCCCCGCCGGAGCAGGGTGGTTGGGGGCGGCGGCGTTCCGGTGGTGAGCGGGGATCGCAGAGCCCCCTCGCGGCGGGAGCTGACCGACCCACGTCCCCTCGAGGTCGGCGTAGGCCGGCCCCCTCCCCGGAAGCCAGCTGTAGCGGCCCCCGGCGGGTGGAGGGCGTGACCGTGCCCTCACCGGGCGTTCGTCTCGTGGAGCACGACGCGGGTCTTCCGCTGGTCTCCTCGGCTGGAGGACCCTCTCTTGCTTGCGGCGGGCCCTGTCGTTTGCAGTGCTGCCCCCGATTTCCCCCCCTCGGGCCACCCATCTTGCATGGGGATGGTAACGTCTCGGGGGGGCTTCCATCTTCGGACAGCGGGGGACCTAGGGGGGAGCAGGGTAACAGAGCTTTGACCTGCCCTCTGTTTGGGGGGTCCCCCGAGGCGGGTTTGTGTCAAGATTCGGTTCGCGGATGGGGGGGGGCCCACGACGCGAGGCTGGAGCGCAGCAGGGTTCTCTGGAGGGGGTCCAGGGCGGACGGGCACGTGCTGGGCCCAGTATGTGCGGGGCCCCCTAAGGCTGGTGTTGCCCCCCTCTTTTGGGCCGAGGTGGCGGCTCCACTGGGCCCGGGCGGATGTTACTTTAGCTACGGTGGAGGAGGCTCGTGTGTGGGCTGCCCGGGTGCTACCGGTGGTGGGCTGCAGCACATCCGCCCAGCACGGGTGCTTTTCTCCATCTCCATCGCCCTGGTCAACCTTTCTCCCCCCCGCCCCCTTTCCCTCCTTCCCCCCTGGGTTCTCTTGATTGTCTTGAACCGATTGCCGGACAAGGTGGGAATGGTTGACCTTGTTGTTGCAGCTTCTCAACCTGCGCTCACCCAGGCGACGTGTGGCTTTGGCCCCCCGCCATCTGAGTGTTTCATCGACACCCCTACGGAGTCTGACAATCCGATGACGCCCCCAGGAGGGGGGGACCTTGCCGCCCTGCCCTGCCAGCCTGTGCCCGTCTGTCCCGCTTCCACCCGCAGGAGCAATCGGCTGGCTAAGAGTAGCCGCGGTGGCCCGCTTGCTAGAGCCATGGCCAGGAAAGCTTTGCTTCGGGAACCCAACATTCCGCTGACCCGGGCCACCGACACCGAATCCATCCAGGTTAAAAGCGCCCTGTGCGGGATCCGACTATCTGTTGTCGAAGCTGCGGATCTCTTGAGGTTCGCTGGGACCCTTCCCTAGGGTCCTCTGACACTGCTGGGTGCTGTCTCCGGGAGTCGTCTGTGTGTCGTTATGTTTCAGATTTTCAGTTGGAATGTCCGGGGTTTAAACGACCAGAATAAGCGAGCGGTCGTTAAATCGGTAGTATCTAAGCTAAAGTCGTCTGTAGTCTGTATCCAAGAGTCCAAGGTGGAAACGGTCTCCCGTTCTTTCCTTAGATCTTTCGCTGGTTCCCGGTTTGACAAATGTCTGTTCATCAAATCGGCAGGGGCCTCTGGGGGTTTGATCACCTGTTGGCCCTCTAACATCTTCGCCTGTAGTGGGGCTCTTGTTCGAAATTATTCGCTTTCGGTGCAACTGACCCACATCCCCAGCGGGATCTGCTTCTCTGTTACCAACGTTTATGGTCCCCCGACTTGGTTGGGCAAACCGGAGTTCTGTCAGGAATTAGTCGATCTCAAACGAGATTGCAGTGGGGTATGGACAATCTGTGGGGACTTCAACTTAACCAAAAATCTGCAG
Source organism: Tillandsia leiboldiana (assembly GCA_029204045.2). Classification (NCBI taxonomy): domain Eukaryota; kingdom Viridiplantae; phylum Streptophyta; class Magnoliopsida; order Poales; family Bromeliaceae; genus Tillandsia; species Tillandsia leiboldiana. The sequence continues at coordinate 1,667,175 of CM055065.1, forward strand.
GAAAGGAAAGGTAGTACCTGGAGTGGTCGCTCTATGGAGTTGCTCTCGGATCTAATCAGTGAGCTGGAAATGCTGGACCTACCGCTGAGCAATCAGCAGTTCACTTGGTCCAACTTGCAGAGTACCCCCACCTTGGCTAAGCTGGACCGTTTTCTGATATCCACGGAGTGGGATCAAAGGTTTCCCCTCTCTAAGGTGGAGGCCGGAGCGAGGATCACTTCTGACCATTCGCCGTTAATTCTCTCTAACATCCAAAAGCTTACCCCCCCCCCGGTTTCGTTTTGAGATGGTCTGGCTCACACGTCCGGATTTCTGTTCTAATTTACCGATGTGGTGGAACGAGGTCCCCCCTAAGAGCTCTGGTGTGCTTACTTTCGCGGCCAAACTACGACACTGCCGAAAGCGCATCAAGGAATGGTGTTCATCGAGTTTCTACAGCGTTCACCGCACAAAAAATTATCTAGTCGGCGAGATCCAGCAGCTTGACACCCTAGAAGAACGTGCAAGCCTTCCTCCTCATCTTTTCGAGAAACGGGCGCAGCTTAAATCCCTCCTTAAAGGGGTAGTGGTGGACGAAGAAGTTCTTTGGAGAGACCGTGCGAATCTTCGCTGGCTGAGAGAAGGCGACGCTAATACGAAATTCTTCCATTCGGTAGCTAACGGTAGGAGGCGGGCGAACAACATTGGTGACGTGGTGGACAACGGGCGGACTATAAGGAGAGAGGAGGAAAAAAGGGGATATTTCGCCAACTACTTCAAGACGCGTTTCGCTCCGAGTGACCATTCTAGGGGTTTGCTAGGAGACTGGACAGAACTTCTTGGAGGTAGAACTTTTAGCCGCCCAGAAGACCTGACGGTGCCTTTCACTTTAGAGGAGATAAAAAAAGCATCCTTTCAATTGGGCGGCGATAAAGCCCCTGGGCCGGATGGTTTTAACCTGGCCTTTATCCAAAAATTCTGGGACGTGCTAAAGTCGGACTTGCTTCTCATCTTTCAAGAGCTGTACAATGGATCTATGAACTCCTCCCCTTTGGATTATTCCTACATCTGCCTGGTCCCGAAGAGAGAAGGGGCCAATTCGGCAAACGACTTCCGGCCTATTAGTCTACTTAATGCGGTGCAGAAGATCATTTCGAAAGTTCTGGCTAACAGACTGGAAGCAGTTTTGAAGGAAGTCATCTCACCCCCCCAGTCTGCATTCCTGAAAGGCAGGTCGATCCTGGATTCCTTTGCAACAGCTTCCGAAGTGGTTAACTGGTCCTCCAAATCTGGAATTGAGGCAGTGGGAATTAAAGCCGACTTCGAGAAGGCTTTTGACATGGTGCTTTGGGACTTCATCTTCTTAGCACTATCGGGGTTAGGGGCAAACGATACTTGGTGCAGCTGGATCAAGCAGTGCGTATGTAACGCCAAGGTGTCAATCCTAGTGAATGGAGCCCCAACGAACTGGATAAAGACCTTTAGGGGACTTAGACAAGGGGACCCGCTATCCCCCTACCTATTCATCTTGGTAACGGAATGTTTAACCAGAATGACGGAGCGGGCTGTATATAACGGTTTACTTTGTGGAGTGGGTCCCACACCGGCTTCAAAGGTTTCCATTATCCAGTACGCAGACGACACACTTTTCTTCTGCGGTGCGAAGAAGAAACAGATCAACAATCTGCTCTTCATATGGAAGCTTTTCGAATGGGCATCCGGATTGAAGGTTAACCGGGAGAAGACAGAACTCTTTTACCTTGGCAGACAGACCATCAGAGGGAGGAGGCTTGCAAACATCCTGGGATGCAAGCTGGGTACTCTACCGATATCTTACCTTGGTCTCCCCCTATCCGATAAACCGGTGAGAAAAGAAGACTGGCGGCGTGTCATCGGCAAAGTTGAATCACGGATAGAGGGTTGGCAAGCCAAACTACTCTCCCAGGGAGGTAGGCTTGTCTTGGTGAACTCTGTGCTATCAAACCTCCCACTCTACTATCTATCCATGTTCAGGGCACCCAAATGGGTGATTAGAAGGTTGGAGGCGCTTCGACGGGCTTTCTTCTGGAAGGGGGCATCTTCCACTGAAGGAGGACAATGCCTGGTAAACTGGAAGACGGTGTGCAGGAGCACCTCGGAGGGCGGTTTAGGAGTTCTAAACTTGGAGAGCATGAATTTGGCTCTACTGGCCAAGTGGTGGTGGAGATTCCTCACAGATAAGAACTTATTGTGGGGACCACTCATCAAAGGTCTCTACTACGTCCGGAGGAAACCGCTGAGAGAAGGCTCCTCCTTCAGGCCGCTCTCCCAGTGGTGGCGCAATGTACTAGACACGAGAGATATCTTCAGATGTGGGCTGACATACTCTCTCGGAGATGGCCATGACGTCCGCTTTTGGTCGGACATTTGGGCTGCTCAGGCCCCTCTTAGCACTCTTTTCCCAGTTATCTTCTCCGCCGTCAGGGGGAAGAGCAGTAGGGTATCTGAGTGTCGGGGGGTGAACTGGTGGAAGTGGGGGCATATCCTACGGGGGTTTACTCCGGGTACCCCGTCGGAATTGGAGATGGTCGCCCTGTTCAAGGAGACAATCGCGGAGTTTTCAACCTTGCCGGAAAAAGATGTGGTACGCTGGAGATGGACACACTCTGAGTGCTTTTCGGTGAAATCTCTTTACCTCTTCATCGAGAACGGTGGGGTATCCGACCCCCGCTTCAAGGAAATCTGGACGATCAAAGTCCCTCTTAAAGTTAAAATCTTCTGTTGGTTAGTCCTAAGATCCAGGGTCAAGACCAAAGACAACCTGCTCAAGAGGGGGTGGACAGGGGATGGCTTTTGTGTCCTTTGCCTAGACGAAGCGGAGACGGTGGATCACTTGTTCTTGAACTGTCATCTGACCAGAAGCATCCTGCAAACCTTCCACCTGAACTTGGCAGACCGCAACACTCCTTCGACGGTTGCTTCGGTTTGGAATCACTCTTGCCAGAGAAGTGTATGCTTCCGTGCTAAAGAGCTCTCCGGCCTAGCCTCGGTTTGGTGGACGATCTGGCTAGAACGCAATAGGCGAATCTTCGAAAATCGCAAGAGGACGTCGGGCGATATCTTTAGGGAAGCGCGTGACTGTCGGAGCCGGTGGGCACTCCTGGCTGCTCCCCCTTAGTCTGTGTTTTTTTTTTTTTTTTTTTTTTTTTTAGGCCCTGTTGCCTACTCTTGTGGCCTAGTTCATCCTTCTTATGAATGAAGCGGTAGCATGCTACCTTTCTCTCAAAAAAAAAAAAAAAAAGAATATGTATTCGGAATTAATAGATAATTAATAAATATACCAATTCTCAAGAGAGGTGGAGTAGTAGTAGCTTTTGTATTCCAGTGGTAGGTAGGAGTAGTTTCGGTAGTTTCCAATAAAAAAATAATTTTGAAAGTTTTTAACCGTAGTAGTTTTGACAGTTTCTAGTAATAGCAGTAGCTTAGAGAATTCCTCTTCTAGAGATTTATATCATTTTATAAGATATATCAAGCTAAGTTCAGCCCGTTTCAAGCGTTCGAATGTAATATATTTCGAGAAGGTTAAGTTCTAACGGAGAATCCAAATCGCAAGTTATAACTTTCTTAATTTTTAATTAATAAAATGTTTAGTTAATCTTTTCTCTAAACAACATCCTTTCATCTGTACTCTCTCTCTCTCTTTTATCATATTTAGGCAACTATTGATACCGAACGGGACACTCACGGGCCATACTCAACGAAGAATAGATGTACCTTGATCTGCTAATATATTTTTTATATAAATTATTATTAATGTGTTAATAACTATATATTGGTACAATTAAATTGCAAATTACTAATGAAAGGGCCTAAAATAAATAGTTTGTACGTTGAGAGAGTCAATATCAAAAACAGGTTAAAGTTAATTTAGGAGATGCCTTTACATTTTAACCACAAAATTTTTGTGCCTATGGATTGTGTTGTTGGTTTAAATTGGCCGAGACAATGCAGGTAATCTTTTTGATGCTTGGCTATGTTTACATAAGTTCACATGTGATTGCACCGAGTCTATTGGCTTTTCTTAAAAGATAAATAAAAAGTGAGGGGACCTATGAAGAGACAATAATAAGTGCAATAACTTTGTACTGTAGATTCATTAGCTATATATAGTACTTCAAAAATTATACAATACATGGGTTAACTCTTGAGTTATCCCCGAATAAATTATTCTTGATGCAGTGCACTGCCAAAATTTCAGGACTTAGTTCGTTTCGAGAAGAAATAATTATGTATATAAATTTTTATATTGAAAACTTTGTACTGCAAGAAAAATTAAAGTTTCAGATTGAATTTCTTTTTTAGCTTTGAAAAGGGTTAACGAAATTTCACAAAAAAAAAAAATATTATAAAAATATTTTTCAGACGAAGTTTAGAAAAAGCGTCCCCAAGCATTTTTATAATATAGCAAATATTTCTCTCAAAAAAATAATATAGCAAATATTGAAATTTCAAAAAACGTCATCATATAAACTCTTTATTATATCAAATCGATTTATTAAATAATAAATTTTATTATTATTTTAAAATTTCTGATATTTTAAAGCGTCAGAATTTTAAAAAATTCTAATGCTTTGAAATATTATAATATATTTTACTAACATTTGGCATAAACGTTGGTATATACGTAGCGAATATTTATTTGCAGAAATTAACGTTAAATTATATTTGAACATTTTTAAATATTATTAAATATAAAAAAATATTTTAAAATATTATTTTTTTTTGTAGTGACCGTTCATTCATTAATTAAATGCCGTGAGTTTAATTAAATAGAGTCACTAAATAGCAATTAAGTATGTAAGTTAATTTTCACTTATTGGATATTAATTTATTTCTCTCAATAAAACTTACTTTTTTTTTTGTAAGTAGAATATATATATTAATCTCAATATCGTGACTTGGAACTTCATAATAGCGAATTAAAATCAAGCTTTTAAATTACAATCACTAAAGAAAATTTTCATATTCAGAAATAATCATTGACAACTTGTTGTAGTTAACACCAAATTGACTATAGATCAATTAATATCACCATCTTTTTGAAAAATCTCATTTAATTAGCTTTTCGTGTGTCATTATAAAATCTTTTTTTTGTTTTTTTTTTTTTTTTTATGTGCTTCTTATAATAGAGAGAATGAGTTTGATATATGATGCATGCTATGGTATTTGTATATATGTATATATGTACATGGTCTTTTATGTCTAACGTAGCATGTTACTCGTCTCTACCTTGCTGAGATCATGCTTAGATTCTGGTTGGTGAGAGCTTTTCCTTTTTTTTTTTTTGCCTTTGCTTTTTCTCATATTCTACAAAGAGCTTTTCCACCAAGTATCTTTTTTCTATATTAAAAATCCACCAATGAAGGGCTCCTCTCCTTCCATTACCTGCTATTTCCCATGCCCTCACCATTTCCCATGTTAGTAGTACTACTATAAGTAGTTTTAGGTGTTCTTTCCTCATAGACATAGCCTGTAAAAGCTTAGCACACTCTCACTCCCATAAAGAATCAAGTCCATGAAGAAGAGAACAAAATCTTTTTCATAAGACCCATTTCTTTTCCACTGTTTATGCTCCCCAAGTGACCTGTCAAATATGTACTTTAGCCTTATTATAATACTCTCTCACTCTTCTTAATTACCAACAACACATCCTTTGAGGCTTGTAGCCCTAGGGCTTTGGTGGTGTTGATTGAAGAATCATTAAGAGAGAGAGAGAGAGAGAGAGAGAGAGTAGGAAGGAAAGTGGGTGTTTGGAATGAGGTTTGATCCAAGATCCTTTTATGATAATCTCTAATGAAATATATAGATATATATATATATATATATGTAATAGGGATTCTCAACATATAGGTTTTGTATGAAATCTAGGGATGGATCTCGGACCAGGCTTCATTCCTCACACCTTGCTTTCTATACAATGATAAAACAAGTCGTATTTGCGCGAAAAAGGAAAAAAAACAGGTGATAGCTCTCACAGGTAAAATATTGTAAGCTATTTTAGCTCTTTGTGCATCATCCGTGTAATGATAGTAGTTTCTCTGGCGAAAGAGCAGTTTCTGTTTTTCAATATGTTCTTACTTGTATGATGTTTTAATGATCTAGTTTTTTCTTTTCATGGATAGAAAATCTTTAGAAATTTCTTAGAGCTTATTATATGGATTCTTTTTTTTTTTTTCTTTTTTTTTTGAGAAAAGACAGTATGCTGTCACTTCATTCATAAGCGAAAGCAAAAAAATTAAAAAAAAAATTAAAAAAAAAATTATTAGGTGCAAAACGAATTCCAAACCGCTCGCAAAGAACGGATCTCGGTGAAAAAAATTCCCATACTACGTTTCTTAATTACTTTCGAAGCATTTACTGTTCCATATATTCTAACCAAATGGTCCACCAAGTTACCGCGATTGTAGCAAGTTTCCTTCTCCCAAAAGCACCTTGTTTGTATTTGCTCGCTTCCCATAGCTTGTTTACGACTCAGCAGTTTCGAACTTTCATCTTGTTAGTGAGTTTCTTTCTCCCAAGGGCATCTTATTATATAGATTTTATAGCTGTTTATTATTGCTTTTCTTCATTAATTTCTTTTACTTGGTAATAAAATGACTATCTGAGAGATTTCAATCCGTATCACATATATTAGTAGTGCAGTTACTAATATATCTTGTATGTGCACATCCTTACATTGGTGAAAAATTCAGTAACATTTTTGGAGTTCTTATTTTTATAAAACAAATCATTGCTTAGTTCGTATTATTGTGTTGCACTGTACGTAAAATCTGTGCATCGTAAGTACTAACCAATAATTATAAGGACTCAACGAAAACACTTACGTGTTTTGATCCGACTCAACACATTTGGACGTGAAGTTTATTGTTGGGTCTCTTGTCGTTATGTCGATCTATTGTGAATCTTAATCCCACTCAGCTTATTAGACCGATTCAACTCAAATTATTAATTTACAGAACTTATTATTATGAGACAAAAAATTAAATTTATTTTAATTAATAATAAATAGCCAACGGAAGCTTTTCAACATTTGTTCTTTATTCCTGATACTGCATTCCAACTATAGATAGAAAATCTTAGATATAATACTCTTTTATGGCCGGTGCAAATTAAGTGGCAGCATATAACTATCTTGGAGAAGTTCCTCTTTCACTCATCCATATATTTCTGAGATTTTCGATCTGCAGATTCTTAGGTTACTGGTAGTTAGAATTAATATTCCTATACTTTTCTTAGAAATGATTTGGGGTGTATATTTTAAATCAAAAGTTTATATATCTCGCACATTATCATTTGTCACTATATATATTTTGAATGAAACGGTTAGCGTGTTATTTATTTATTTTTTTTAAAAAAAAGAAGAAGTTAGGAGTGGCAACTCATATTTGTGGGTTATGTTCGTGTACGTTCGACAGTGAAGTTAATGGCGTTGTTTTCAGATGGTGCATGTCTATAACTTAACATTAGGTGTTGGAAGAACATTTACTTGATAATTATCGTGGCGTGTCGATCATGACATTTCTCAGTTAGATATATTGTACGTACTAATTTCAGCTTTCTCTCGATGATAACTCCATTTCATTTTCTAATCATAATATGGTTTGTCTCTGGCCTCTGGCATTGACACCCCTGATTATTGGAATGGAGACTTGTAGTTAATTAAACTTGTTGTTGTATGATTATTGTCGATATTTGTTGGATTTTATATAGATTTAATGTGATTTTAAACTTGTGTTTTGTCTTTTGAATTTTTCTGAACGGTCCAATATTTATGGACTTTGTCTGTGAGTCCAAATCTATTTTTCTCTACATGTGATGTTTAGTCTCACGTTGGAAACTCATCATATGTAGAGTGGGTTTATTTACTCCTTCACTTGTGCATATATTGGTTATGAGAAAATGAGAGCAAGGCTTCTCTTAAACACGCGCGCACAGCACGAGCGGAATCGGGGCGGGCGGCGCGTGTGATTTTGACCCGATTCTATTTTATTTTGACTTTTCTTTTTGCATTAAAGCCTTCCTTAAAAACTTACTTCTTAGGCTACCCAAGAGTCTTCCTTGGGAAGAGACTGGTGGGCTACCCGAGTTGGCTAGCCGTTAGACCTTGTCCTCCGTAGGCTCTCTTCCGTTGGGCTTTATATATACATGGAGAATGAGAGCTTGGTTACTTACTTGAGCTACAATATACTTTTCTCTATTTTAGAGAGTACAACTACACTGAGATTTATATTTTAATTTTGATTTTTTTCTTTGAGTTTCTATTTTTGCTGGATCTCTGAAAGACGTTGGGTTCGTTATGCACCATCCCGGAGTCGTTGCCGACGGGGTGGGCAGTAGTCGTTATATCGCTATGGGTGATTGTCAGAGCCTCGCATGTGGAGGGGCAATCTTACTTTTAGGACAGTGCTTACGCACGTCTCGATATTCACAGGCTTCATCTAAACTTTGATATATTTTTTATTAACAATATAATAAAAATTGCATGCTAGTATTTGAAATTTAATTATTTAACTAAAAAAATCAATTTGAAAAGATAATTTTCCAACATTATTACCGTTAATCTTTTTTTGTTGGTGGGAGCGAGGGGCAAATAAGGTGAGTTGTTAAAAAATTAAATTGCGAATTACATTTCTGTGTTCAACATCTACGAACAGAACAGATCCACTACTTTCTGATGCATCTTTACTAAGTTCGAGAGCCTGCATAAGATCATGCCTTTTGAGTAATTAATGGTACACAATCTGAATATGATATCTAGAACTGAAATTAATTAACCTAAAATTCTCTTAAATTAAAATCTTATTTTAAAAAATAAATCGAATTAAGTTGAAGGTGATATGCTTATATATATGCTTAATTGCTTGCATCTTGTTAATTTATCAGGTTATTGGCTACATTACTTAATTCTCCACAGTAATTTGCAGTACCTGTGATCAGGTATATATTGGTGACCATTTCTTTTTCTTATTTTTTTTTATTTTTTTCATTTCTTTTCTTCTATAGATTGAGATCAATTTTACAATCAGAGGATTTATATATGTATGTTCCCAGTTGTTCCAGGTTGCACCAAAACATGGACTATCCTTTCTGAATTTCACAAAAATATTGCGAATAATTATACGACGGTCAAAATGTTATATGAATTAAATTATCAGATGATCGTGCAATTTTTGTTTGACGATTGTAACTAATTCTAAACTATGATGCACGGATAAATCACATGCCTTGTTAGTAGCAATATTTGTTCTGCAATCAAACATTATTAATCCAAACCACATGTAATCAGAAATCAGGAATCAGAATTGTACTAACAAATTAATGCTCCCATGCAAAATAGGTTGAATTGAATAAATAGCTTTGACCAAAGTCACCAAACTGATACAACCACTCTGTGAAGGCTCTGAGGTACGTGCAGATTTTTTTTTTTTTTTTAAAAAAAAATGCAGAGGTATATATATATGTAGACAACTATGGCACATGCCCTATTACTTTTGTAATTTAATAGCAAATAAATTTTAGATTTAGTGAAGTCGACATCACATGTTTGGTGTAGAAGAGTAGATTATTTATGAGGTGATCATAGTAGTCAATTTTAATAATTTAAAACTTTTTGTATATTTTTATGGCTAAATAACACTTTTGGTCATCAAGCTGTACACTGCCGCAACATTTTTGTCCTCAATCTTGAATTTGTTATATTGTTGTAGTTAAATTTTATAGTACAATTTAATCGGCTAAATACTGATGTACTATTATACTATAGTAATAAAATAATATTATGATAATAATTAAAATATTATATTATTATTACAATAACCGCGTATCATCAATTAGTCAACTAAATTATACCGTAAAACATTATTAAACCTGATAAGCTTTTGTCCATACGACAGATTTTGTTTAATTCTGTGTCTGTCTATAGAATATATCAGTCAGTGTAAATTTTATTTAAATTAAAAATTGGCAGGACTCGATGTTTTTTTCTCTTTTCCTTTAAATGTACCGGTTGATCTTCCGGTTTCTATTGAACCGGTCGCATCCTTCGACCAGTTCGCTGCCCTCTTTGTTTTGTGGTCGCTCCGCTCCCTCTCTAGGTGGAAAATTGGGTTTGGTGCGTTGTCGCTTGTTCTTCTCTTCCCACCGATTTTATTAACCGCATTTTATTCTCGTATAAAATTATAATAAATTAAAATTTGAAAAATAAATTATGATGTGATTTACAATTTACATGCAGTTATAAGGAATAAAAATACAAAATTTATTCTATTTTTATGTAGTACTAGCAGCCATCGGTTCCCAGGGAGAGAGAGAGAGAGTGAGCGGGGGGCGGAGAAACCGAGGCGTCAGCGGGGGAAGCAGCACCGGTTCGAAGTTAGGTCAGGCACAGGGAGAGGAAGGCGGCGGGGGGGGGGGGGGTAGCGCAACAGCGAGCACCGGTTCGGAAGTAGGTCAGGCACAGGGAGCAGGAACTGAGGAATCACAGACGGTCAACACACCGGTTCAGAATTAGAAGGAAATCGAGGAGTCCATAAGAGGACCAATAAAAATGCATAAGAAACCACGTCACCCAATGCACAGCATTACGACACCTCAGCAGGATGCACGGAATTACGACACGTCACACGAGGAGTTCATAAGAGGACCAATAAAAATGCATAAAAAACCACGTTACCCAATACACAGCATTACAACATCTCAACAAAATACACGAAATTACGACACGTCACGCGGGAGAAGCCACAAAATATATAATTGTATAAATGGGAATGTTCACTTGTTTGTACACATGCTAGGCGTTGAGAAGCGCCCATCGTGCGTCCCACTGAGCAGTGCTCCAGCTCGGATCCGGAGCCGTGGGTCCCATTCCCAGGAGAGATTAGTATCTGTTGCTTGCACCGGATGTATCCGTACATTTCATGCGCCATATATAATTTTGATGATTAATATTTTAAAATTAAAATCTAATTTAGCGAATATAATTTATGCAATACTAAATTTCTATGTATAAAAATTACAGAATTTATTTATCTATTATTATTACATCAAGTAACTCATTAGAAAATTACAAAATTTATTTATCTATTATTATTACATTTATTTAATTTGTAAGATGTAGATAATTAAAATTTATAGTTTGTATATCTAGAACCGTTGAATATTATATATTTAATAAATTAGATTATAATGCTAAAATGTTTATTATATAATTTTAATAGAAGCTGCGTCTTATGCAAGGCAAAATTAATGGCTCCAAAATAAATTTACTTATGTGAATAAGATACACCGTATTATCTAAATTACTTGTTCATATTTTTTTGACTATTGGATACAATTTATAACTTCTAAATAAATTTATACGTAAGAAATTATAATTTTATAAATAGATAAACAGTAAAAATAATTCGTCTAATAATACATAATGTTATGACTTGGCCCTTGTAACTCTCACTTAACTATTTTAAAAAATTTAAATATCATATATTACAATATAGTTTCTAATATAGGTTTTTTTTTTTTTTTTTTTTTTTTTTTTTTTTTTTTTTTTTTTTTTGTAAATGGCCATTTTATTACTATACTTGTAAAGCAACAACTGATTTAACTTTTTTCAATTTTTTTTTATAAATAAATTAACTTAAATTTTTTCATATGATCAAAGACTACAGTATAGTATAATACCTACTTCAAAGTAAAAAAAAAAATTAAAGTGATTATATTAAAAATTATAAAATATATAATAATTCCAATTTTTTAACATTTAGATCTTCACTATAAAAAAAATTTATAATAATTATAATTTCTAAACATTAGGTGGTTTCAAGCATGGAGTTTAGGAGACCGGTCCACGGTGGACCACGGTCCACGCAAAAATATGGCCGCCCCCACCGTCCTAAATAATTATTTAAGGGCTCCGGTTAATATACATCAATGCGAGGTAACAACTTAATCACTCTCTCCCATTGGGAGCGCTTTCTCTCTCTCTCCTCTCTCTCTTTCTCTCTCTCTCTCCTCTCCTTCCCCAGTTGGAAACCCTCGGTTCCACCTCCGTGTCGAAGAATACGCGTCGATATCTTCGTCGATTCCTCGGATTCAATCCGATCTAGAGATCCGGGTGTAGGATCTCGTCATTCCGATCTCCTCCGATCGAGATCTCGCCACCTCGAAGATGAATAATCTCCTAACGGTAACTTCATCGATCCAAGAATCGTTGCCCCAAAGTGTTTGATTCGATTTCTTTTGGTTTTTGTGTTGTTTTCATGTATCTTGTTGATCGTGCGATGGTGCTTGATTGTAATGGTGAGTGGATTGTGAGATTTCCGCGGCATTTTGTTGTGTGATGGCGTTTCTAGGGATTGATTAGTATTTGAGCTATGTAAAGGAGAAAATGCACTGTTGTTTGCTGGATTTAGTCTCCGATTGAAGTGTCTTTTAATTTTGATTTAGCCTAACTCGTAAGGGGATATGGTGAGATCATGTGAGCAATAGCGGGATGGGAAAATTTTGATTTAAGAATAAGAAAAGATCGCTGGGAGAATCGCATGTGGAACAACAAACAACAAAGAGTGTATTGTTTAATTCGTGAACTTCTAGTGTTCAATGGCCCTGTCTTGGTGGTTTCTTCAAAATCTAGAACAATGAAGTACTTGATGAGAGCTGATGGAATTCCTTTTGTGAATAAAAATAATTTTATAACTTCTCGTGGTCTTTAATTTCAAGAATACTTGATCGGCAATTCCTTTTGATTTTATGGAATCTTCTTAAGAGCTCATAAATCTTTTCTTGTTTCTGTTTCTACAATATTTTTAGACTTCAGGATGTTCGAGTTCTATGCAGAATAATCTCTACCAGTGATGGATTTTTTGGAAAAACACAGCAATACTTTTCGGGGTTCGGCAAGAATTCTAGAAAAACAAGCAATGCGTTCGGCAGTTTTAAGTGGATTTAAACTAATAATTCTATGTTTGATGGGAAAAATTTATTCTCTTTCACAGGGAAACCTCATGCAAGCACATTTATCAGCTGATTTAAATCGTACCTCTGGATGATTATCAATTGCAGAAGCCTGCCTCTTTTTTTTTACTGTTATTATACTTGAAGTGATAGATGTATCACACTGTCGCTTGAGCATAGATCCATTAGTCTCTTAAGCATAAATCCTTCACATCACATGATGTTGTAGATAATTTTCTTCGTTCCTAATGGTGGGGTGTTATGGTGTTCCCTAAATATCACCAAATGGAAAGAATCTCTATAGCTGTTTGAATCATATGTAGTCTTCTTCTCACAGTATAACTTCAATATACTCATATATGTTGTATCCTTCTTTACAAAAAATTATTGACTGGCAGGATTCCTTCGAGCTCCCTCGAGGTCAGACGTCAAGAGACGGAGACATTGAATTAGGGCAGGCCTCACAAAATACTGCAGAATTAGGACTGGATGATTTCTTCAAGCAGGTTTTAAATATGTCTGATGCATCATACACAAATATCATATAGCTTCATTTTTCACCACTTCTAGTTACTCAATAGTTCTCTCTTTTTTGCCTTAGGTTCAAGAGATTGAGAAACAAGTTGACAAGCTGTCTAAGCTGTTGAAGAAATTACAGGTATACATCAGAAACACTCTCCTTATAATTTCCTTATATGGAAGAATACATCAGAAACTCTTTATCGAATAAAGCATTAGGTTGAGTGCCACAGCGGCACTACTTAAGAATATGGGGCATCCGATTATCAGATCACCATCTTACCATAGTTTGCTTGTGTAAATACTATCAAGTGGGATTTCGGTAGTAATTACATACAAGAAGCGCTGATTGTCAAATGAAATAACTACTATAATTTACTTAATTCCTCTTTTGGTTCTGGAGTCACTACTCACTAGTGAATTTCTGTTCCATTGAAGTGATGCTAATGCTTTTTTCGAAATTAACCTACTGTCTTTGCGTCTAGACTGCAAATGAGGAGTCAAAGGCTGTTACAAAGGCTACTGCTATGAAAGGTAAGTGAATTTGATTATGCATGTAATTCATATCTTCTTTTGTTCTTTTTTACATATCTGGTATGTGCACTTATCTTATCATTTTATAACATAATAATTACTGTTAAGCATGCCTTTGGTTTTAGCAATCAAGCAGCGGATGGAAAAAGATATTGACGAAGTGGGTAGAATTGCTCGTCTAGTAAAGTCAAAGCTTGAAGAGCTGGACAAAGATGTATGTTTTTTAACTATTAAATCTAATCACATAAGTTTTAGTAGTTACAACATAGTAAAGTGGTGATTAACTTTTCAAGGCTCTTCTCAAGTTTTTGAAAATGCACATTCAAAATGTCTGGAAGTTGAACTGACTGGCAACATAGAAAGATTCAACTTTTCTATGTTTCAAGAGATCTTACATTCCTGTGAGGTTAACTGAATAGCAGTTTGTATTATTATTATTTTTTTATTGTTTTTTAGTTTTCTTGCTTGATTTGAATCTTTTCTGTCTATAAAAAGATCGTATAACCCTTTAGTTAACACATCTTACTAATTTTTCCACTGCGTTGAAATATGGGGTTAACTTTTTCTTAATGTTCAAGTTTCATTTGTCTTTAGATTTTGTCTTTCTTGGTTTTTTGCTGAGTGTTTCAAATTTCGTTTCTGTTATCTATAGAGGAATTTTTCTTTAACCTTTTCATCGAATTGCTTAAGTCTTTAACCTTTTGAACTGACTGGCAACATAGAAAGATTCAACTTTTCTATGTTTCAAGAGATCTTATATTCCTGCGAGGTTAACTGAATAGCAGTTTGTATTATTATTATTTTTTTATTGTTTTTTAGTTTTCTTGCTTGATTTGAATCTGTTCTGTCTATAAAAAGATCGTATAACCCTTTAGTAAACACATCTTACTAATTCTTCCACTGCGTTGAAATATGGGGTTAACTTTTTCTTAATGTTCAAGTTTCATTTGTCTTTAGATTTTGTCTTTCTTGGTTTTTTGTTGAGTGTTTCAAATTTCGTTTCTGTTATCTATAGAGGAATTTTTCTTTTACCTTTTCATCGAATTGCTTGAGTCTTTAGCTGCGTAACATGAGAATGCGACAGCAGAAAATCCTCTATAGGATAACCTTTTTTTTTTTTTTTTTTATCTCTTTATACATTACTGGTTTCTTTATGAAAATGCGACAGCATAAAATCCTACATTCTTTCTCTTCTTTTCTTTTTCTGACATGAGTCCCATGACCTTTTCAAGCCTCCAACTTATGAATTTAATCGCAGTTCGCACTAACCTTGCTCATGTTTTCTTAAGCAGAATTTAAGCAGTAGACAAAAGCTAGGATGCGGCAAGGGATCAACTGTAGATCGTTTGCGAACATCAAATACTGTGTAAGCTACATTCTGGTTTACCTCAATTCTGCTTCTTTTGTTTTTTCCTTTCTTTCTTTTATTACAATAACTTTATGAGATCACATTTTTTATGGTCTGCAGAGCATTGAAGAAGAAACTGAAAGAGAGGATGGATGATTTTCAGGTAGTATCTCCATTCAATGTTTGCGAGAAAACAATTTAACTGATTTTAATTAATCGGGTTAGGGTGTACGGGTTGGTCTTATTCATGGTTTCTTAATTCTTATGCCTACTTTGGCATTCTATTGTAATTTTAAACATTTATGTGCCTATTATGAGTAAGAAGGTAAAACAACATATCAAAGTAAATAATTGATATTTCTTTACCGGCTTATTTAGTGATTTTTCTGTGGGTTGCTGAAAAATTAATGCGAACTAGTTAAACAATTTTGTTGTATAATAGTAACAACCAAGAAGGGAAAGTATACATGGAACAAAGTAATTGAGAAGGAGGAAATCTCTATTGTGGTTCAACTAGAAATAGGGAAAAATAAAAAAGATGAATTTGACAATATAGATGTGTCATGTAAGAACAGCAGAAACTGACATAACGGCACACTAAAGATAATGATAGAAAACACACTAATGATAATGATGTTAGATGTTATTGTCTTTTAATAGAGTAAATGTTTTTTTAATAAATTATAATTGCTTAATTTGGCGTGCAGTCTCTAAGGGAAACCATCCAGCAAGAATACAGAGAAGTTGTTGAAAGAAGAGTCTTTACAGGTCTGTTTTTGTTTTAAGATAAAAAGAATCTTGTATCATTTAGAATTCACTGTTTCTTCCATTCCTAGTAAGGTTGACTTTTTGCCTTTTCTTTCTGTTCATCTTTCAATTGGTCATTGATAGTAACTGGTACTCGAGCTGACGAAGAGGTAGGATCATTCTCATGCTAATATTAAGCGGTTGTAATTTTCATTGAACTTTTATAATTCATTATTTTTGAAATTTTGTCTACAGACTATCGACCAATTGATAGAGACAGGAAATAGTGAACAGATCTTTCAGAATGCTATTCAAGGACGTGGTCAGGTTTGTTTTTGTTTGATTGCATTTATCTTTGTGAATATTGACTGGTTAAGACTGTTCTTTGTTATGCACAATTTGCTTTTGTTAAGTTAATTCTGAATCTCAATCTATACATCTAGATACAAATGATGTACCCTTTTTGGTTTAATGCAGGTAATGGACACCTTAGCCGAAATACAGGAACGTCATGACACTGTAAGGGAATTAGAGAGAAAGCTTCTAGAACTGCAACAGGTAGGTCTGTTCATGCAGACTTTGATAATTTTAGGTGAATAACTAACTATAATCTGTCAGGGAATTAGAGAGAGAGCTCTGGAACTGCAACAGATAGGTCTGTTCATGCAGACTTTGATAATTTTAGGTGAATAACTAACTATAATCATGACTCAAGGAATCTTGAGGTATCAGAGGAACATTATTGAACTAAAGTTTCTATTATAATGATTGTTTCGCAGGCACATATTTTCATTACTAATAAAATGATTGGACCTAACCTGTGTCTCTTGTCATTACTATGTATTGACTCCATAGTCTTATTTATGACCTATGGCTATACGCTCCTCTCTAGATGGCTGTGTTTTCTTTTCTTAATGCTCTTCAAGGTGTAGATATCATTTTACTTTGAGCATTTTGTGTCCTACTATTACCCTTTTGTTTGTATTCCAATGTAGATATTTCTCGATATGGCAGTCTTGGTTGAGGCTCAAGGAGATATGCTGGATAACATCGAATCCCAGGTAAGAATCAGCATGTAATGCATCTATTTATCTTTTCTAGGCCTTCAAATTGTTGTGCGTATACTTAGCTTTGTATGTACTTTTCTATGCCTTCTCCTTTGAAGGTCTCGAGTGCCATCGACCATGTGCAGAACGGCACTGTCGCTCTCCAGAAGGCTAAGAAGCTACAAAAGAATTCTCGCAAGTGGATGTGCATAGCCATCATTATCCTTCTCATAATTATCGTGATCATCGTGGTGGCCGTCTTAAAGCCGTGGAGCAAGGGTGGATAGCTTGTGCCAGCTGTAAATCAACACTTAAACAATAAAATGTTCCTTCTTATGTGCAATATATATTTGTTTGTTTCTTAAAAGTAGGAGCTTTATGGTGTATTATTGTTTCTTCTCGCTGCTCTTTCTTTCCTTTCGGCATTTTTACTCATTTGTGGAAGCATATCAGATGCTATTTTATTTGTAAGGTAAACTCTGCGTGAGTTATGAGATCATTTTTGTTTCTCTTGACGAGATGTGGCAAACTCTTTGTTTCTTGCTCTTTCCCCTATTTCCATTATTCTGCAGGTCCGAAACTACAGCAGGAGCAAGGTTTCACTGGTGCCTTCCTATCATTTCATTACTCGTCTAATTGCAAACTAGGAAACATGAACAACAGAGATCCAGGTTCTACTTGGAGCAATTTGACATAATATCTGCTTCCTATGTTTAGTTTTATATTCTGCATCATAATGATCTAGATGGTTAACTAATGCTGCTAATGTTCCGAGGTAGAGAATGAACAGATTGACCTGCTGCTATTGTTGTAAAACCTTTCGATTAAAAAACCTGCCTTCTATTTCAGTTATACTGATGTGTACAAAATTTTCAGGTGTACGAATTTAGTAAACACAAGGTAAAAATTGCAACTCGTGCACGAAGCTTCGTCTTCGAGAGCATCCTGTATCTTGTTCATTCGTCGACATCCAAGGGCTTGAAGTGCTTGCCATCAATGAGGTATGTACCAATCACGAGGCGAACCGCCCAGACGTCTTTAGGCTTCCTTGCAACAATTCTGCAATATCAGATATCAGCACCTCACCTGTTCTAAAGTTTGAGTATATGCAATATTTCTCCTACTGCATCAATCATCAAAAGCAGAGCAACTATACTGGCAGTAAGATTAGGAAAGGAAGAGGAAAAGAATAACGAGAAAAGGGAAGAGGTAGAGCGCGGTAATTGTAAGCTTGTGGTTTTTGTTCAGGGCCTCAGGAAACTCTGCTGATGCTTAACATCTATCACAGAAATATTTCAGAAGAAAAGTTTAGCATTGATGAATGTGCGTTAAAACACCTTACAACAGCAAGGTTGTTTTTAACGTACCTTCCCACATCGCCGGGCTTAACTAGCCCGGAGTTGACCCTCAGCGACGGCATGGGGCTCGCCGTCTTCAGCGTTGGCGGAGCCTTGACTACAATGATCGGAGACCCTATTGTCAGCTCGTCTTTTCCGCTGCTCTCCGAAGCATTCGCTGAACCCAATTCGCAACAAACTACAACTAAGCTCGGCCGTCGGGCTCGAAAGCGGTTCGGCTGCGGCAACGGTGGCAGAGACGAGACGGCTGAGGATGAAACAGTCGCAAGAGGCATAGTCGATGAGGTGGTTGCTCTGAACATGGAGCTGGATGAGGTAATAACATAAGGAGGAGATAAGCTTCTGTATTCTGTGGTTGCCAGTTTCCTTTTCCTTTTCCTTTTCTACGAGTGTTGCAGTTTAGTTCAACCAAACGGAACCAAGCTGAACCGGTCCATTTATTTCAAACCGAACCGAACCGAACCGAACCGAACCGGGTTCAAGTTACTGATTCACGCTCAAGAATGAAGAAACTACGTCCTCCACTTCCATACGAACGCAGGCATATGATCACACTTCATATCTCATTGATGCGGTTTGAGTTGTCGCTTTGGCCCCTCCGCGTCCCCTCTCGCGCCTCTCACGCCCTCCTCTCCCTCTCTTCTCCAACCATCGACCCCCACCACCTCCTCCACGAAACCCTCTCCCACCTCCCCACCCCTCCCTCCCTCTCCCACCTCCTCCAAGCACACGCGCGCCTCGTCGTCCTCGGCCTCGCCTCCTCACGCGCCGCCGCCGCGCGCCTCCTCCTCCTCCTCGCCGCCGCCTCCGCAGGGCCCGCCGCGCTCGCCCACGCGCGCGCCGTGTTCGCCTCCATCGACCGCCCCACCGCCTTCGCCGCGAACAACCTCATCCGGTGCCTCGCGCGGAGCCGCGCCGCGTCCCGCGAGGCCCTCGCCTTCTACAGCCGCGCGCGGCGAATCGGCGTTCCCAGCAACAACTACACCTTCCCCTTCCTCCTCCAAGCGTGTAGCGTCGCCCCCGCGCTCCTCCGCGAGGGCGCCCAGGTCCACGCCCACGCGGTGCGGCTCGGGCTCGATGGGGATCTTTACGTTAGGAACGCGTTGATCCACTTCTATGGCTCGTGTGGGGAGATATCTTGTTCGCGGAGGGTCTTCGATGAACGGCCACGATCGCGTGATGTGGTGACGTGGAACGCGATATTGGCAGGGTTCGCGAGGTCGGGCCACATGAGTGCTGCGGAGGAGGTGTTCGACGAAATGCCTCAGAGGGATGTGATCTCTTGGAGCACGATGATCATGGGCTATGTCCAAAACGGGATCTTGGAGAAGGGGTTAGGGTTATTTAGGGAGATGACGAGGAGAGGATTAATGGTGAACGAGGCTATATTGGTGACGGCCCTCTCGGCTTCGGCGCAACTGGGTTTGCTCGAGAATGGCCAATTCATTCATGACACCGTAAGGAAGGTCAATTTCCCCTTAACCATGGCGCTCGGCACAGCGCTGGTCGATATGTATGCGAAATGTGGATGCATCGAGATCTCGCGGCGCTTGTTTGATGATTTGCCGCAGAGAGATGTGTTCGCCTGGAATGCTATGATCTGCGGTTTGGCCATACATGGACTTGCAAAGGAGACACTGGAGCTCTTCCAACAGTTCATCGGCGAAGGGCTTCGACCCACGAATGTGACATTTGTGGGGGTTCTGAATGCATGTAGCCGGGCCGGTTTAGTCGCGGAAGGCCGAAACTTCTTTAAATCAATGGTAGAAGAATACAACATTGAGCCCGAGATGGAGCATTATGGTTGCATGGTCGATCTTTTGGGCCGAGCAGGTTTAGTCTCCGAAGCCCTCGAATTGATTGAAGGGATGAGTACCCCGCCCGACCCGGTACTATGGGGCACCTTGTTAGGAGCATGCAAGATGCATGGATTGATAGACTTAGGGGTCACTATAGGGAACAAACTTATCGAACTAGAACCGACCCACGACGGCCATTACGTTCTTCTAGCTAGTATCTACGCAAGGGCGAGAAAATGGGAGGATGTTAGTAAGGTTCGAAGGTTAATGGTTGATCGCGGGACGAATAAGGTCGCGGGTTGGAGCTTGGTAGAGGCCTATGGTTGTGTGCATAAATTTGTGGCTGGGGATAAAGAACACAAGGACTCCCATGAAATCTACAAAACACTTGAAATGGTTGATAGGAGATTTGCTGAGGCAGGTTATTTTCCTGATGTTTCTTCAGTTTTGCATGATATAGGGGATGAGGAAAAAGTGCATGTTGTAAAGGAGCATAGTGAGAGGTTGGCTATTGCTTTTGGGTTGATGGTGATCGAGGTATCAAAGCCCATAAGAATTGTGAAAAATTTGAGAGTGTGTGGGGATTGTCATGAGTTTAGTAAGATGGCTGCTAAGGTTTTGGGTAGGGAGATCATTGTGAGAGATGGGAGCAGGTTTCACCATTTTAGGGAGGGGAAATGTTCGTGCCTTGATTATTGGTAACGATTTATCGGAACCACTGATCAGCTAACCATGTTTTTTTAAAATTCTTACTGACTATTTCAAGCCCAAGTGACAACAAATTTGATAGCTGATATCTAAAGTTCTAAATTCGAAATCTAATTATTTTACATTTTTAATTTATTTTATTTTTTTAAAAAAATGAACTCTCTTATTTTATAGGGCATTGCTACCTGTACACCCCCTTGGGGGTGTACATCTTACACCCCATCCCATCCTGGGGTGGGATGATGTGACGGGTGAAATTCACCCCACCCCAGAATGGAGTGGGGTGTAAGATGTACGGTGGGGTGTAAGGGGTGTACACTTAGTTTTTCCCTATATGGGCATTGCTACCTGTACACCCCCTTGGGGGTGTACATCTTGCACCCCACCCCATCCTGGGATGGGGTGATGTGACGGGTGAAATTCACCCCACCTCAGAATGGAGTGGGATGTAAGATGTACGGTGGGGTGTAAAATGTACACTCCCAAGGAGGTGTACATTTAGTTTTTCCCTATATATATATATATATATATCTATCTATCGGAGGACTACTATACTCTTATGAGTATCCCTCTAGTGTTTACTAGGTTGTTAGGAAATTAGTAAAAATCTTAGAAACTATTATAATCCTAACCGCGCATTCCTTCATCTAAAAAATGAAAATTTATGAGTACAAAAAAATTTTACTCATAAGAATATAGTAGCCGGACCATATATATATATATATATATATATATTAAAATTTTTTGTTTCTTTTAGTGAAAATATTCAATAAAATTTGAAAAATGTATTTATTGTGAAATTTGCTGTCAATTTTGAATTAGTATGATATCAAAGCATTTGTAAATATCAAAAGAACACAAATTTTACAAATGTTCATTTCCGTCCAATGTTCCCTAAAAGCTCGAGTTTCTTTTAGGGAAGGTAATGCTCCTTATTTTAACGGAAAATAAAAAAACTACAAAAATGAATCACTTCTCAGCTACCTTTTGGCTTCTGGAGAAATCAAAAAGTTGTTATGCAAATTGCCATTATAAAGGTTATGATTTTGGAGCAAAAACTTCACACAAATCAAAAAAAAAAATACTACATAATGCTGCTACTAAAAGTTTAAAGTGAAATTAAGCGATCCATGTACTCGCCAATACTACATTCCCAGTATCAGCTACATTTAGTTTGCGTGACAATGGAATATCAGCCTATTAGACAAAAACCTGCACAAGAATTCCTACTCATGGTGCCAATCAAACTGTTTAAATCTAAAAACTTCATTCCTTGTTCAATACTCTTGGAACTTTGATGTATGGATCATCGTAACTCGGAACAGCTGCTATTATGGCCTCCCTGTGTTCATACAAAACAAATATTTAGGTTCTGTTGGCTACAAAGGGAAAACATTAGACCCTAAAATGGAGTGTGGTCTCAAAGCAAATGACTTTTTCTTACCTGTTATCAAATGTTTCTGGTACATCTTCTCTGGCACGGGCATCTATTTCAGTGTCTGATCACAAAAACCAATTCATTCAATCATAGAAAATCGCGTGTGTTGATGCCGAACAATGCATTGAACATAAAATACTAACATAAGAAGTAGTTTAAGAAACAATTACAAGGATCGGGCCGAAACTGCTGACGCATATATTACTGCTAAAAATTCTCATGCAATAAAGAGGAATTTCAGTAATGTAGAAACAGCATATAGTCGATAAACCTATGCAAATTTTAAGCACTTATAATCACATCGAATTTGAAATATATCTCAGATGAGTGAGTATTCATGATATAGACCTTTCAACACACGCAGAGCCTGGACTCTCGGAATACATAAATGAATGCTGATTCAATGGTAAAGTGAAAAATCACCGGCACAAACATGATAAATTCAATAAAAATCTTATACTTACTAGCTCGAAGTGAAGGTTCGATACTCTCCAGATCAACATCCTGGAGCTGCCCGAACCTGGTATTGAATAAAAGAGTAATTGGATAAATCTATCCATCTTTAACAGTACACTATGCCGTAAGGCCATATAGTCATATACGTTAAAAGGTAGTAGAACAAAAGCGCACATCAAGTTCTAGATTGATTAATACCGACTTCGAAAGGAACATAGCTGTCGATGCATATGGATCAACAAAAAAAAAAAAGGACAATTGAAATATAAGAGTCATGAAATACGCCCAGACCTTGTATAATTTTCCTCCACATAATTTTCCAATAGTCTCCGTGGGGATAAACCTGAACCCTCAACCAAGCACTCAATCAACCACCAAATTTTTTTCTAAATGTCAAGGTATATGATGAGATATAGTAATTCAGTGCCATACGATCATTTTTTATCATTTCGATTACAATTCTTACTTGCTTAATTTGCTTTGAATGTCTCCAAGTTCTTGTGCAGGAAAGGAGACTCGTCCTGTTATATTCTTTTCTCACTCTTAAATCGCTTCCCCATTGGCTTGAATCCTTGTTTAGAATAGCGTACAATATTTATTCAAGCCATGTTTCGATTCACATTAATACTATTAATGAAATGTAGATGTAAATCACATTAATAATACTCTAAAGTTATGGTTGATAAGTGAGATAATAAGGACTCCAAGCCAGAAAAGAAGTATGCTTCAGGAATTACAGTGCAGAGCTATAATTGATCTAAACAACGAAAGTAAATGTAAGAGCAAGTGATACTACTACAATTCCACAGCACAATCGCGTGACCGCTTACTTTAAACTCATCATCTGAACCGAAAAGTGTAGCATACATGAATTCAATTAAGGGGGCATTTGGATTGGAATAATTGCAACCGCATTCGCCCATGAATAGGCAGCAGCGGATCTTCGCGGCGTCGGATAACATCAATCCAAATTCAAAAACCAAACCAGCTCCAGAGCAACACAAGATAGCAACAGGAGTGTGTTTATAGAGAGAGGGATAAAATGGAGTTACCAGGCGATGACCTGCCTAATCTTGGGCTCGAATTCTCGAACCTGCGATGAACAAATTTGGGGAAATTGTCATGATTCTGCCCTAAACTCTTAGTCTTAGAGAGAGAGAGAGAGAGAGAGAGAGAGAGAGAGAGAGAGAGAGTCGACACTTCGTTGGGAGAGAGGGAGATGCGAGCGGCGTCGGCGAGCCGAGAGACGTCGGGGGAATCGAGAGCTGCGCGGAGCGGCGAGGAGGAGGACAAAGAGCGAGTCGGCGTCGGGGTCGGCGTCGGCCACGTCGACCGCGGGTTCGGATTGGGGGGCCGCCGCAACCGCATCCACCCGAGTCTCGGGAGGAGCACGCCCACGCCCGAGTAGGAGACCATCCCGTCTCCAATGATCCTCTTCGGAGTTGGGAGCACGACCAACACCGCTATCCGACCTAATTCTATTCTTTCACTACTTACTTTTATTATTGATAATAACAAAAGAGTAGTGCTACCGGTACACCATGGTTCGGGGTGTACATCATACACCCCGAACCATGTGCGGCTGGGATTTAGTTCCAATTAAGCGGGATTTCCATATACTCTATTCTCACCCCGCCTAACCTTTTCTCTCTTTCTCTCTCTCGCGCTCGCTCTCTCTCCCCATTCCCTCTCTCTCTCTCGCGCTCCCGCTCTCTCTCTAGTGCTCTTTCTCTTTCTCTCGCTCGCTCGCTTCGACTGTCAACCAGCAGGCGAGGGCCGGTAAAACCAGGGCTCTATCGTCTCCGTCGTTTAGGGTTGCCTTGGAATCGCCTTGCGAAGCACCCGAGGACCGCTCAACGAAGAGCTCTGTCGCCTCCGTCACCTCCATTGTGTAGGGTTTAGGGTTTAGTTACCTCGCCTCACCGCGCCGATCGGTAGGGTATTCTTTTTTTTTTTTCTTTTTGTGTTTTTGCTTCAATTTATGTTAATCTTGTTAATTCTGAAATAAGTGTACAAATTCATATAGATGGATTAAGCACAGTTATAGATGGGTTAAGCACAGTTATAGATGCCACCCAATTAGACCATTTCCACTATCTCTTTCCACTATTACCCACTTAACCACATTTGGGAAAAACAAATTTTGTTCATTGTGTAATTGTGTACCGGTACGAACCTTTTGGAACACATATGTACCGGTACACTTTTTTGTGTACCGGTACACTTATTTGTGCACTAGGATAATCGTATTCACTACAGGTACATTCTGTTTTGTACACTAGGATAATGGTAGTTCTCTTTATAAAAAAATCGTTCTTAATTTTTTTAATTAGCTAATGAAAGATCCCTTTTCATTCTCACAGAAGAATTTAGTTTTTTTTAATATCTTTTTTTGTGTTCCAACAAATATAATGACATGTTGAATTGAAAATATTAAGCATTATTCTCTTGTAATTTAAGTGTTTTAGAATAATTAATGAATTGCTACACGTGATTTTTATAATGCAGCTGAAGATATGGTTGCTACCAGACGTATGGCGTCCAGTAGATTGGTCGAGGAGGCAACCACTAGTAGGCAAAGCACTACTTCCAAGATTCATGAAGAGAGAATAGAGAGAGCAGTTCAAGATATAGCAAAGAGGACGACAAAGATTGAATTAGTTTCTGGAAGATGTTATCCATCCCATTTACATAATACAATGATTGTAGAAGAGTCTCCGAAGACATCGGGCAGCTATACGATCGCTGGCCCAGCACTACGGGAAGTTATGTCTATTGAACAAATGACATTGTTGAGAACAACGCCATTTGCTTCATACCTCGACCTCCCACCACTAACCCAAGACTTAGTATTAGTTGATAGTCTCCTCAGCTTTTGGGATGATGAGAAAAGAGGAGTTACAATAGGAGAAACTTTCTTTCCTTTACTTGCGGATGAAATAGCTGTTTTGGTTAGGTTACCGACGCAGGGGGAGCCGATTCATTGGGGTCAAAAGAGTGTGAAATCGAAGATTTTTCATAAATACTTCAACGGCGATTATAAGCACGCCGATAGAAGAAAACTCCGCCATATTTTGTACAGTCTTGCTGGTCAACAGGGAGAGGATGCAGTCAGCGATTTTGTCTCGGTATTTATATTATATGTTTTTGCCACTGTCCTCTTTCCAACGAGCCACTACAATGTTCCCAAGGCCTTATATAGATATATAGATGATGTACATAGAATTGGTGACTATGCTTGGGGGCATGCAGTATATAATTTTCTTGTAAGTTCTATATCGAAAGCATCTCGACGTGTAAAGCGTCGGAATAGTGGGCACGAAAGAAACGCTGGCTATATTGATGGGTGTACAGTAGCCTTCATGGTGAGCACAATTGAAAAATAGTGTGTTAGTATACTTTTTATTTTGTAAATATTCATTTGTTCATTCCATTGCTGATAACTGGTGTTGATCATAAATGTAGAGCTGGGCTTTTGAGCACATCAAGGGTTTGGGTACTTCTGATGGGGACAAGGGTCTTCCACGGATAAGAAAATGGAAAGCTTCAGCAGGTTTTAGGAGCTATGATAAGCTGATGAAAAAATTATTGTCTTATTCGCCTTCAGATGTAATAAATTATATAATGATTGTTAATTTATAACATTTCCTTAATTTTAGATAAATGTATCTATCTAATTCCATGTTTTATATATATATATATATATATATATATATATATATATATATATATATATATATATATATATATATATTGCAGGTTATACCAACCTTTACATATCGTCCAGAGGAGATGTATATATTAAATCGTACCGCACCAGTTTGGCAGCCACCTCAGGTATTCTATAAGTTAAGAATTATACATGTTATTGATCTGGGTTACTTTACGTATTTTTCTAGTGACCGTCTTGTTTTTGCTTTTTGATTATTTGAGATTCAAGCGAAAACTACGGTGACTACTACCTCTAGCGCTGGGGATAGTAGCAGTATTCATAATTTACTTACTAATTTGGAACAAGCTGTTTATGGCCTCGAAGAGCGGATTAAAATCTTGGAAGCAGAGAATATTAAGTTAAAGGATATAAATAAGAAGCTTCAGGACCAAATTGTGAGCGGCTCTGCTGTTGCAGCAGGAGAAGGCGGCGCGACAGGCGATGTCGAAACAGAAAATGTTGAAGATGAGGCTGAAGGTGGGCAGCACACATTAGGGAAAGAAACCAGCGAACATCCTCTTGATGCTGGTGAGATTAATATAGTGGTGCCCACTGCCGATATTAAAATCGACGTCCCGTCGAGAATTGAAAGGATTAAAGGCCGTGAAAGGAAGCGAAAGGAATTATCAGATGATTTCACGGCCGGGAAAAGAGGAAAAAAAGCATCTTATATTAGAAAGCGCCGCCTTGATTCTAAAGAGCAGGGGTCGAAAGAAACTGAAGCATCAGATTCTGCTTCCGGGGCCATTGCCGACGTCCTTACGGTATTATTGTATTAAGTTTATTGTTTTTAATCTTAACAATTTTATAAAGTATGAAAATTGCATAATTTTTGGAATGATAACAGGCATTAAAAAAAGAGTATGATGATCCAGAAGGTGGAGTTTCATCCATCAATGTTCCGGATGAACCCGCTCTGGATAGCTCACCCGGATTCATTATTGAGTCTCGTCGCGAATATCCGGGTCGAGATAAAATTCCTAAAGAGGAAGATTTTGCAATCAACTTTTTTATATCACAACCAATAACTAAGTTAGTCCACCATATCATATATTCTTTTAATTGTTATATATGTCTATTTCCATTTTCTCATTACTTACCATAATATTTCTAATTCTTTTTGATAGGGGAGCTATATGGGAAGATAGCACCACAGGGTCGGATTCGCCTTGTATTAGTGGCGAAATCCTCCGAAACTTCTTATTTCGAGGCCCGACCCGCGATGAGGTTCGTGCACTGAAAACGATAAACAACTAGTTAAATCTTGTAATATATATATATATATATATATATATATATATATATATATATATGTGTGTGTGTGTGTGTGTGTGTGTGTGTGTGTGTGTGTGTTTTAACATAATTTCTTGTTGTTTTCTAATATAGGTGATAAATGTATATTTTCATATTCTTAATACGATGGATATGAAGGGTGTACAGAAATTTAGCCATCCTGCTCTTTTTTTTCGAACTGAAGTTTCGGTGAGTTTCATATTTGTTTCAGTCCTATATTATTTTTATAAAGTTACATTTATGTATATATCACCTTAATGAAACCACGAATTATACGTGTCTTTTTAATATCAAATTTAGCTATTTTGTATATATATGACAACACATTTGAGAATTTAGATTGTACTCAATCTCACAATTTAGTTCTCTTATATTGTGACATTAAAATCTGATCCCTTTTATATTGCACAATTAATATGCTGAAACATAAAAGACTCTGAACTGTTAAAAACATTAGTCATTCAATATTTATTACCTTTTGTTTATTTACTTATGTTGCATTATTCACCATAATTTCATTCATTCAAACCTCTTGTCGTGATAAGCATTTAGCAAAACCAAGATTGTAAGGAATTGATTATTAGATTGATGTTGTAACTATATTCCCTTTTATGTCCAGATGCACATACTTAACAAGATGGCAGGAATAAGGCCGGACGAGGCCATCACAGCTGACTTCATCCGGAATGTCGCCTACGATTCTGCATCCGTACGGCACTTTTTGGAAATAATAACTCCGGAAAGTATCAGCTGTAATAGATTTATAATTATTCCTATCAATAGTAATTGGCATTGGCATTTGCTTGTCATAGATTTGAAGGAATCCCATTTTGAGAGTTGGAATTCCTTGTGGAGTCATCGTTTGGCAAAGGATGCTGCAAACGTATTGGTATGTATATTACTTTTATATTTATTACATTGATATATGCATAGAAGATTGACTTCACTATTTCTCTTATGCAGGCGAGGTGGTTTGCAGCCTATTTTGAGTTTATCCTTGAACAACGCATCCGCCACCCAAATGTCATCTGGCAGCTTGATTGTCAGCAACAAGGTTCGACTGAGGTTGATTGTGGCATGTACACATGCCTATTTGCTGAAAGAATTGTAAGAGGCGGCTCCCCCGATCTTTTGGTTTATGAAAAAGATCCCCCGTATTTCCGGTCGCACATGGTGAGCCAAATCTTACGAGATCCCTGTTGCGTGACTTCTAGTTCGATGCATACAAGTGTTCCGTAAAGATAATTATGTACAATAAATACTTTGGTTTAATTTATATGTTGAGTTGTATTAATATGTTGTATATCCGATGAATATTGTATTGAGTCATATATACGATTCATTGTATTCCATTTTTGATCAGTTTGATTTTAGTTTAATGTTGATTTGTATTGATTCGTTGTAGAGCTGATGAATATTGTATGAATTCAGTGTATCCCTGTTTTGATCAGTTTCAGTTTGATATTGTATTGTATCAATCTGTTGTAATTTTTATGAATATTGTATTGATTCCTTTTATTGATTCATTGTATCTTAGTTATGATCGGTTTGTGTTTTATGGTGAGTTGTAGTCATTCGCCGCAAATGTGATTATTTTTATGCTGATTACCTCACTAATTTTATTTTTTCATATATTTTACATTTTATAAGTTTATTTTATATTAAATATAAAAATTTTATTAAATTATAATTGTTTCAAAAGTATTAATTTTTAAATTTTAATCTATATACAATTCTTTTATATAATTGTGAAGATAAATTTACTCAGGTACTCAATACTGAGTACCGTTAGTGAGGAATCCAAGTGTGTGGTGTTTCTGGTTTTGAGGACCAGAAATGAGTACCGGTATTTTGGGTTTTGATGAACTTGAATGGGAAGCGGATGCGGCATTCAGTACCGGTCCTCATTAATTAGTACCGGTACATAATCTTTCGTTTCGGTACATAACATTCAGTACCGGTACATATTCCTTACTGCCGGTACTAAAAAATGTACAAACCAAGTGCCTGACAAACAGATAGACTTACCCTTCGGTTGCTCATTCTGTACCGGTACTCACGATTTCGTACCGGTACAGAGTGATCCGGTATTCTTCTAAGTTCCTCAAAACCCAAAAGTATTATTCATGGATTTATCCATCAGTACCGGTACGCAACCAAGAGTACCGGTACTTGAGGGAGAAATCCATTAATACTACATTCGGGTTTTGAGGAACTTGGGTAAGTACCGGAACCATTTGTACCGGTACGCAATGATCAATACCGGTATGAATTGACGATTGCAAGTGTGATGCTTTCGGGTTATGAGGAACTTGGATGTGTACCGAAACCATGTGTACCGGTACGGAAATATAAGTACCGGTACGGAATTTAGTACCTGTACTGAATTATAAGTACCGGTACAGATTTACCAACCCAAGTGATAGACTATCTGTACCGGAACACAATATTTATGTACCGGTACACTTGTTCTTCTCACTCAGTCGCGTTACATGAAACTTCATCATACAATACCGGTACCGGAACTCATAAATTAGTACCGGTACTTCTTATTTTAGTACCGGTACTAATTTATGAGAACCGGTACTTAGTGTTAAAATTTCAATAGATTTAAAAACTTGAAGAACTTTTAAATTTTGGGATTTAACAAATAGAAATATCTGTTAAGAATAGATACTTGGAAAATTGTGTAGTAAGTTGCATATATGGCCGTACTATAGCTGTACCATTGTTAATATATGTCTGTACAGTGACCAGACTATACCTGTACCTTTCATAGCTGAAGGGATAGCTATAAAGGGGACAGCTATAGGTGTGCGAAACCAGTATATAACTCTACCAATATGCATATATGGCCGTACTGTAACCAGACAATAGCTGATACCTTTAATACTTGTCCCATCTATCTTCCTGTACGTATATATGACTGGTCATACAGGAACAGTCCCTTCTATGTCCCTTTTTTCTCATGGATGAAAATGAGTAATCTTCACTCATAATATAGCTCTCCCTTTTATCCCATGGTGACTGGTCTATATATATATGCTCATAGAAAACAGATTGCAGGATAGAAATGCATATAATCATACCTTATGAAGGGCAACACCAGATTCCCACCCATACGACGAACCTGAAAAAGACTGTCCATAATTTTTGATGAAGAACGTCATCTGTCTGTGCAAAGCCGATGACGCGTGATGAAAGATGCTGGTGCAAGCCTGGCTTGACAACTGCATGTGCATAGAAATCGTTGTTGACGGAAGCAGACCTAAGGTTGTAATGACTGTAAGAAATCCATCAGTATCTGTACCTTTATGCACATATGAGGAAACATTAACGCTCTATAGCTGTCCCCTGTATAAGTGTGGTTAGTGGCCTAGAGCATTGGATGCTGTTTTCAGGAGTAGGAAAGTGGGTAGTGTATACGTGCTTTGAGCACACCTATATTTAAAAATGGACAGCTAGAGATGGGACAGCTAGAGAGGGTTTCCGTGCAGTCATATATCATAATGGAACAGCTATAGATGAATTTTGTACAGTCATATAAACCTCAGGTATGCTTCCGTCAACAACGATTGCTATGCACATGC
This sequence comes from Tillandsia leiboldiana, assembly GCA_029204045.2. Lineage (NCBI taxonomy): Eukaryota > Viridiplantae > Streptophyta > Magnoliopsida > Poales > Bromeliaceae > Tillandsia > Tillandsia leiboldiana. The sequence goes on from CM055065.1 coordinate 1,698,689, forward strand.
AGTTGTCAAGCCAGGCTTGCACCAGCATCTTTCATCACGCGTCATCGGCATTGCAAAGACAGATGACGTTCTTCCTCAAAAATTTATGGACAGTTTTTTTCAGGTTCCTCGTATGGGTGGGAATCTGGTGTTGCCCTTCATAAGGTAAGATTATATGCATTTCTATCCTGCAATCTGTTGTATATGAGCATATATATAGAATCCAACTCATATATTGAGCTTGGTTTTGGTTCATCTATTTTAGGAGAGTAAATTTTGCTGTACTATGAGGCAACCATTTTCTTTTGTGTTGGGAAAAGGAATAAAGCTACATAGATTTGGAAAACATTACAGCATGATGAGTACTGATTTATTTATGTTTGGTCGTTTTTTTCTGCATCTTTTCCTTTAGATTGGAACCCGCTATAGCATTAAATTGAATATAGCTGTATATATGACAGTACGAAACACATATATAGCTGTTCCGGTTTTCATATATCGTTGTACGGAAACCATCTATAGCTGTCCCCTTATGAATCTAGGTGTGCCCAGATGGAAAAGACACTATAAGCTGTCCCCTCTATAGCAATACAACTTTTGAGTATAGGTGTGCTGAAAGGCCTGGTACACACTACTACCCAGTTACCCACTTTGGAAACATCATCCAATGCTAATCTTCACCTTATCACACTATTACCCAGTTACCCACTGTTGTAAACACCATCCAATGATATAGAACTATTCTATATTAGAATATGCTATATAAGTTTGGCCTAAAGGAAGAGTGCTCAAAGCCCCTGTATAGCCTCGACAACGAATTATGGCCTATAAGTCTACTCGCTTTGTATACCAATATCCGCAATATTGTAGTTAGGTACTCAATCTCACCCTACAACCCGCTCACTCTCTATCTCACTCTATCTTCATCCCCCATCTCAATTTCACTCTCGTATACTATTCTAGAAGTCATGGCAAGCTCTATGCGTTAGCCATACCTCTTATTCCTCCCGCCCTCGCAACAACTACTGCATCATTCCTTGGACGCCTGCGCATGAAGAGACGGATAGCCGATTGGAGCGGAGGGCGCAAATAGTTGTCGATGCTATGCAAACGATAATGATCGTTCGCGGCCTGCCGTGGCCGCGTTGCTCGCAAGTCGGATAGGAGGCAGGCCTCATGATTACCAATTTTCAGGAGGTACTGTCGGGACTTATATAGTAACTTTCCTAGTCTGAGAAGGATGCATAATGCTATTTCGTCGTTCTCCAATTCGAAACAACACACTCGCGATGACGGTATCTCCATGGGATGCCAATCGTGGACAATTCGCCAACATTACAATACTATGTATGGATTCGCCTACATAATTACCCGATTTACTGCCATGAGTATGAAGAGGCAGAAAGAATCGTTTCAAGTTTTGGCCGCTACATGAGTATGGATGATCCTAGCCGTCATTACGAAAATTTTAGATACTATCGCGTGCTCATCAAATGCATTCATCCTAACATGATTCCGGAGCAAGTTACCACTATATGTAGACAATAGAGAATGGGTCATAAGAGTGGTGATTGAGTCCTGGGAGCGTTGCGAGCCAACAGATGGACCATGGAGGTAGATTGTAATTATATCATGGATGAAAATGATTATTATTCAATCGTAATGATATTCTTCACCAGAAATTCTGAACATGCATATATGACTGTGCATAATCCCTTAAATCATTTGGCTGACTTTAGTACATGGGTGATCATTATAATTGTTAAAGCAACAGCTATAGATAAGTGTTGAACATTCTTATATACAAGATGGAGACTTGAAAATAGACTGGATACAAGTGTGAGATATCGAATATATATGACTGTGCAAAATCCCTCTAGGGGTGTTCCTTCAAAAAAATTGGCAGAATTTACTACATGAGTGTTCCAGAAAAGTGAGAAAGCTCGTTAAAGTTCGTCAACTCTTAGATCCACCTATACTCATGCACGGTACCATTAGTCAGCTCGTCAACTTCCATGTAAGATCCTCAAAACCCGAAAGCCTCACACTTGCAATCCTCAACTTAGTTCCGGTACTTATAATTGGGTACCGGTACATATACAAGTTCCTCAAAACCCAGGTCTCATCATTTCTCACTCAGTACCGGTACCCAATGAAAAACTGGGATAGATTTAAAAACTTGAAGAACTTTAAAAATTGGTAATTTAACATATAGAAATATCTGTTAAAAATAATAATTGGGGAATTGTGAAGAAAGTTGCCTCTCTAAAACGGGTAAAGACAATTTAATATAGCTGTTCCAGCACCAAATAAAATATTCCAGAACAATTAATTTTAAATGTTCGAGAAGAAAGTGAGGCAATCCATAACATAATGTAACAAATCAGCTTCTCCGAATTACAACTCCAATTCAAAATCGCATACACGGTTCAGTCCTCGTGGCACAGTTCATCTGAGCACATTACAGTCATCTTTTCAGATTTACAAGTCCAATCCTATACAACATCCAGATAACCATTGGATGTTTTTTTCCAAACGTGGTTAAGTGGGTAATAGTGGGAACCGGGGCTTTGAGCACCAAAGGTGACAGCTAAAGAGGGGACATCTTGTTCCTTATTTCGCTCTGTGTGAGGGCATTGGATGCTGTTTTGAGAAGTGTGCACACAAAGATTCTAAAGGCACAGCTGAGGATAGTGGGTTTTTATAATGACACGCCTATACTCACAAGGGGACAGCTATATAACCCATATTATAAGGGGCAAGGGCAATGGATGCTGTTTTGAAAGGTTGGCACACATATATTCAATAGGTGATAGCTATAGAGCGTTCCCGTACAATCTTACATGAATACCGGAACAGCTATAGATGGGTTTCGTACAGTCATATACACAGCTATATTCATAATTTAAATTTATATGGGGAACAGCTTTGGAGGTTCCCCGTACACTCATATATGCAAAGCGGAACAGATATAAATGATTTTCGTAGGCAATTATATAGGGTTCCCCGTACAGTCATATAACATAGGAACAGCTATCGGTTGGATTCCGTACAGGCATATATTATAGAAGGTAGCATTGATGCTGTTTTAAAATGTTGGTTAGTTGGTAATAGTGTGGCAAGGTGCTTTTAGCACACCTATATTCAAAGGGAAATGATTGGTATTCAAAGTGCAAAGCCATAATGGGGACACCTATATGGAAATTGCTAGATGTACAGGTTGTAAGGTAGCAGTTCTCCACCTATAGGGTAAACATGGTGTAACGAACACCCATATAGTGGTTCTGTACATCCTCTGCATTGGGACACCCATGTGCACACTTTTGCCAACAGCATCCAATGTAAGGTCTATATGTATAAAAGGCAATATATACATTACCTCTATCTCACCTCCCCTATATATAGCTGCTATCTCATTCATACATATATCTCCAGCTCACACCTATTCACAGCTCACTAATACAGTAATTGTCAATATCACATCCTTCCATGTCTGCGCTACCCTCCACCCCTCCGAATAACACATATTGTTTTATGCCGTGGAGGGATCATTTGGGATGCTAATAGTTCGTTGACGTACCACAGGTGGTCATTCTTGCCTACGATACTGAAGATGATTGTTCAAAAGATGGAGTGGCTTCTTTCCTAGCTGAACAGGTAGGCGGTCTTCCCTATGATTACGGATTTGCAGAATGTGAAGGTGCCAATTACCTTATATATTTTCCTACTGCTATGATCGGGATAGAGCTGTGTAGAGCAGTCTATTGGCAGACCGAGAAAATGACCAGTCAAAGCATTTGAATACAACGTAGGTCGAATCCGTGAAAAGGTATGCTGTCTCTGTATGGATTCGCTGCATGATTTACGGCCATTGTTACGACTATACCTTTTTGACACTATAGTATCTAGTTTTGGACATTTGTTGTTGGTGATGACGACTGCGTCTCCGCCACAATATCACCTTCTACCGGGTTGTTGATCAAATGTATTGATCTACAAATAATCCCAGAGTGTGTAACGCTCATGTGGAAATCGTGAATGGATATAAATGTGAAATAGAGTCGTGGCAATCCTGCGCAGGGAATCGGACTTGTAATGTGTGGCAATGTGACTCCTTTGCCAAATGGATATGTTGTTTACTAATTATCGCTACATCTTTACTCGCTAGTACGCAATCATTATAGCTACTTGCAATATGATGATTATGATATGCATGAAGTACACATCTTATCTATTGACAATCAACTGTAATATATATAAGTTCTTCAATCGATGGGATGAATTGAAGGACGTAAAGGGTTACTGATGCAATTTTTATGCGTGGTATGTACATTTTGTATTGTATAATTATAACTCTACCCGATTAACTTAGTTTATTATTTATTCCCGGGATATAGACAAGATTGTATACAGCAGGCACTAAAATATTTTGTATTATGTTCAGTATAATCCTTGGTCCCGAGGGAAAGATAGTCTGGATTTCGACAGTTCATCCGTATTTTAAGCCTCCATCAGTGACCATCATCAAACCTCCACCCTAGATGGGTGGGGTGTGTGAGATGTACATCCCTTGATGTAACATAGCATTTGTCCGTTGTAAGAAAAGCTAGGGGATAATATTTCAAATTTTAAATAAATTTTCTACAGTTTGATTGAAATATTTAATGCAGATATTTAGTAAAACATGTTATCACTTTATATATGATCTATTTTCTAAACTTCAGATCAAGTAAAAATACTTATTAAAGCATTATAAGAAAATGCTACATTTTGAAGAATTTTGAACTGCATACCGTCGTTTGAAAATGCTCTATGTACCCCGAAAGGCCATATGATGTCCACATTTCTAAGAATTTGAACTGCATACCGTTAGCTTTTGAAAATTCAACAGTCTCCACTATCCTCTAGTAAAAAATCAAA
>CM055065.1:1703687-1746900 GCA_029204045.2 Tillandsia leiboldiana
GGCAATCCTCAACTTAGTTCCGGTACTCATATACGTTCCTCAAGACCCGAAACCATCACACTTGGGTTGCTCACTCAGTACCGGTACTGTTTATTGAGTACCGGTAGTCATGGTTCGGGTACACATGCAAGTTGTATAAGTACCGGTACTCTACATTGGCTACCGGTACACACGGTACCGGTACACCACTAGGTTCCTCAAAACCCGAAAGCCTCAGACTTGCAATCCTCAATTAGTACCGGGACTTAAAATTGCGTACCGGTACACATGGTTCCGGTACACATGCAAGTTCTATAAGTACCGGTACTCTACATTGACTACCGGTACACACGGTACCGGTACACCACTAGGTTCCTCAAAACCCGATTCATTAACTTGGGTTGGTCCATAACTACCGGTACTCTTCATTGAGTACCGGTACACACGGTACCGGTACACCACTTGGTTCCTCAAAACCCGAAAGCCTCAGACTTGCAATCCTCAATTAGTACCGGTACTTAAAATTTCGTACCGGGACACATGGTTCCGGTACACATGCAAGTTCTATAAGTACCGGTACTCTTCATTGACTACCGGTACACCACTAGGTTCCTCAAAACCACGAGGCGCTGCACTTGGGTTGGTCTATAAGTACCGGTACTCTTCATTGAGTACCGGTACAAACGGTACCGGTACAGCACTAGGTTCCTCAAAACCCGAAAGCCTCAGACTTGCAATCCTCAATTAGTACCGGTACTTAAAATTGCGTACCGGTACACATGGTTCCGGTACATATCCATGTTCATCAAAACGCGGACTCATCATTTCTCACTCAGTACCGGTACGTAGTGTTAAATTTCAATAGATTTAAAAACTTGAAGAACTTTCAAAATTAGTAATTAACTCTTTAACAAATAGAAATATCTGTTAAAAATATTAAAATGGAAAGAGCAATGCTACATGTACACCCCGAAGGGGTGTACATCTTAGATCTCCAGCTTTTTAATGGTGTCGATATTTTTTACGGGTCACATCAAGTGACCCCTCATCACACCCCCACCCTTAGATGGGTTTAGGGTTTAGGGTTTAGGGTTTAGGAAAGTACAGAACAAATAAATATAGCTGTTCCAGCACCAAATAAAAATATTCCAGAACAATTAATTTTAAAAGTTGGAGAACACAGTGAGGCAAATGCAGAACATAATGTAAGAAATCAGCATCTCCGAATTACAGCTAGTGTTAAATTTGCCATATAAACTCAAATATATACATAGATCTTATAACATAGAAAGGAAATAAAAAAATTCATACTTCAATATAGGAAAAATGTAAGTACGTTATTACAAATAATCATCATGATATATATGCAATAGTACAAAAGCAGAATGAAAAAGTTTAATGTTAAATATAAACTCTCCCGATATAGAGTGTACAACGCATAACAATGCTTAATGGTTTAATAGCATAGTCCATTGTATGGATCTCACTTTCAATTGCCCGTCTCATATTTGCTGTGCTGCATTTATTGTTCTTGCAATATGTCATCTTCGTACACCTGATTAAATAATTAATAAAGTCAAATTAATGAGATAAATCAATTTTACATATAGAAATAGAAACAATAAATTGTCATTACCTGTCAGAACTGCATAGAGTGCGCCATTTGGATAAAGCCAGTACGATGATCTAAAAATTTTATTTCGGACTTGTATCCGATATAGGAGGGTTCCTGACAGGGTCTGTCGACATGTCAATGTTTTGAGGGGGCCACGGTGTCTTGCATATATAAGAAAAAAAATAAATTAGAATATGTGTATTAAAGACAAATTTATAGTAAATAAACATCTAGGAGAAAGTTAAGGAACATTACCGTTAAAATCATGGCTGGATTTCTCTGTACACTTGTATCCGATATAGGAGGGTTCCTGACAGGGTCTGTCGACATGTCAATGTTTTGAGGGGGCCACGGTGTCTTGCATATATAAGAAAATAAATAAATTAGAATATGTGTATTAAAGACAAATTTATAGTAAATAAACATCTAGGAGAAACTTAAGGAACATTACCGTGAATATCATGGCTGGATTGCTCTGTACAGTTCTATCCGATATAGGAGGGTTCCTGACAGGGTCTGTCGACATGTCAATGTTTTGAGGGGCCCACGGTGTCTTGCATATATAACAAAATAAATAAATTAGAATATGTGTATTAAAGACAAATTTATAGTAAATAAACCATCTAGGAGAAAGTTAAGGAACATTACCGTTAATATAATGGCTGGATTGCTCTGTACATCAATCCCATAAGGTAAGTGCATTATGGGCGAGTTCTTAATCGTAGGACTTTGCAGGTGAACCTATTTTAATAAATCGGGAGGGAGGGGGCCAATATGGAAGACACATAATTATGTAAACAAATGAGGAAAATCGAACTATGAATCATATATTAAGACAATCAAATGAACATATAAAAAACTCTCAAACATTTACACTCTGTTGGGACGAGGCCGAGGGCGACGATGAGAAACGATTAAAGATTGAGCATTCACCATTATAAAACCTGTCCGTAGAATTTTGAGGCATCTAATAAAATAGAAAAGAATATTTCAATTTATGTCGTGTACCGTAAATTATAAGCCAACAAGAATCGAGTTACGTACGTAAAGATATACCTGTTGCTTGTTGACTTTCATCTTAAGCCGACGTACCATTTGATCTGTCTTCGACTCCTTTCGTTTGCTTGGTGGGCGCCCTTTACTTCGAACTGACAGCGGGCTCTTTACTCTCTGGTCGTTACATCTATCATCTGAATCGTGTCTCATAGTAGAATGTATATTTTCGATAAATTGGACATCATTGCTTCCCTTGGATGACGATGTGTTCTCTAATTTCGTCTTCAAATTATCAAGTGTGACTAGTGCTACATGATATTTGTCATCACTCTCAGCAGCTATGTCTGCAATGTCGTACATACGACTACATACTACCGCATATCGGCTCATTTCTGGACTCCTCCCTAAGCTTTCATCCCATGCTGTCACCCGAGTATACCTCCGTCTTATATCCTTCCTCCATCGTGTTAGTATGTAACAAGTTGGAAGAATCATCATCTTTCTATTAACTAGGACGGCAATTGAATGTCGGCATAAAATACCCTTACAATCAAAAAGACGACAAATACAACTAACTCGGGAGGTAGACTCATCAAAATATGCAGTGAATACTATGTCTTTGCCTGCATCGCCATATTCTACATACTCGTTAACTCTATACTCATGGACGGTACCAATAGATGATATTAAAGATGTCTCACAATGCATTAAATCCTTTAACTCAGCTTGAAATTCTCGAAATTTAGCAATTGTGTACATATCTTGAAATTGCTTCTCAAATGCATATCGACTTATGGATGGGATGACGCAGGTGAATGATTTGTAGTCTAATTGTGCCTCCTTTTCTGCTTTATTCTTTATAGCGCTTTCATACTGCTCCACAAATACTTTTAACGTCATTTTCGAGTTCACGTACCCATCAAAAAACGAATTCATGCTTTCACTTCGCTGTGTCGTGGACATTCCAGCCCAGAATGTATCCTTCACATAAACTGGCACCCACTTTCGTCTGTTCTCGTACAGTCCTGATAACCAATCATTCTTTTCAAGTCCATAACAAACTATCATTCTCTTCCATTTATCGTCAAATTGAAGTTCTGTTAGTGATTCATATATAGCATCCATCATAATGCTCTTAATAGAATGATATTCACCATAACTTTTTAGCTTCTCCGGTATCTTTTTTGTTATGTGCCACAAGCACCATCGATGTTTGGCATCGGGGAATACCAGTTCAATAGCATTTTGCATTGCTTTGTCTTGATCGGTGATTATTGCTTTGGGGGCATGGCCGGACATACATGACAGCCAATTCCGAAAAAGCCATACAAACGAAGCTGTATCTTCACCAGAGAGTAAGCCGCATCCAAACAAGATTGACTGACCATGATGATTAACACCCACAAATGGAGCAAACGGCATATCATACTTATTCGTTAGATATGTCGAGTCGAAAGTAATTACATCTCCAAAACATTCATAGGCTGCTCTGCTTCTAGGATCTGCCCAGAATATATTGCGAATACGAGAATCATCGTCCAGATCGATGGAATAAAAGAAGTTTGCGCTTTTCTCTTGCATGGTTCGAAAATAATTACAAATGGCTTCGCCATCACCTTCGCCAAGTCGTAAACGGCGCATTTTATCAATATAATTACGGGCATCCTTCTCTCCAAATGGCAAATTTTGATACCCACCAGCCTCAACAACAAAAGAATTAAAACTTTTATTCAATCTTATTCCGGCACGATCATTAACATCAAGCCGTCTCTTAACACTAGAATCTATAACTCGATTGCATGGAAAATATCGAGACTTGCTAGGACTTAATCCATGATTATGGTCAAGTCTGACCATACTTATTACACAAGATAAATCCAAATTAATTTTCACATTTATCCTAGCAGGACAGTCCGTCTTCGCTGCCGAAGGACGAGGCCGGAGATTAGTCACGGTGTGATTTACTTTTCCATGACGAGAGCATGCGATGATTACATACGAAGGAATGCCGTTACTGATTTTAGTAGACCTCTTTACAATCCCAAATCCTAATTGTTGTGCATAATTCTTATAGAAGCCCATAACCATTTCCATATTATTAAAATGCATTCCAACTTCTGGTACTAAATTGGATATGTCTGTGACCTCATTGTTTCTTTCTTCATCCATCTCAAACTCAACAACTGATAATGATCAGTGCGTCTAGATATTTCAAAATAATTATGACCTGTAACACATCATATTTACTGCTAATACAAACTTGAAATTGTGGTTAAAGAAGAAATTATATATAATGTATATATAGGATTTGTATGTTTACAGATTATGTGTAAAGGCATTATTCTACTATACCCTCAAAATGTATCCTTACAGCTAATACATGTTCCACATTAATACTAACCAAATTACAAAGCAGCATTATATGATCAACATGTTCTACTAAACCCTAAACCATAAACTATTAACATAATATTATATATAATGTAATTGTCAAAACATCCTATTACATATTATATAGTACATTGTCTCTTGTAATAAACAATAAATGGGTGCTCTCCTATATCGGTCAAAAGTGAACATATTAGCACCTAATTTACCTTGTACCTGCTATTTCATATCAACGCCATTCTATTTATAGACCAAAGAAAGAATGTTTTCTTCCTTTGTACCGGTATTTTTGGAACGCACATAGCTTATTAGGGGGAATATGGAGACGATTATCGCAGCGGAGACGTTGGATGAGCAGGCAGTGACGACTCTTCACGAGCTGTGCTTTGGTTTTACAAAGAATGCCTTGTTCAAGGACCGGCGATTGGGATAATACAAATGTACGTAATGTGTTTGAGGACGGGGATCTCGTTGGGATTTGGTCATCGGAGCAGAAAATGATTGCGAAGCGTAATGCGCCTAGGGACACCCTAGCCGCATTAAACTTTGCAATCATTTTCTGCTCCGAGGACAAAATCCCAACGAGATGCCCGTCCAATAACACATTACCGACATTTGTATTATCCCATTCGCAGGTGCTTCAACACGGTAAAATCAAAGCACAGCTACTCAAGAGTCGTCACTGCTTGCTCATCCAACATCTCCACTGCGATATTCGGCTCAATAAACCACCCAATTAACTATGTGCGTTCCAAACACCCCGATACAAGGGAAAAAAAACCTTCTTTCATCTTTAATTCTAGCTCAAGCAGGGCTGTATGATAACAAAGATAACTTATGTCCATCCGAGTCCCCTATGTTAAGGGTGTAACCTATACATCGCAAGCAGAGGTGTAAAAATAACAGTACTCAGGACAGAAAAAAGCTACCATTCATACATCTTAACCCCTATCTTGAAATCCCTACACAGCTATGATAAGAGCTATATATAGACTGTACCACAAAACCAATGATGCCTACAAGTGTTGCCTATTGTTTGATATATGACTGTACAGAACCCATCTAAGGCTGTTTCCTAAACCAATTGGCAGCTCCTACTTGCATTTGGACTAGAGATATTTACAAAGCTATATATGGATATGATCCATCTGATAACAAAGCTACACCAATTAACAACGCCAACTTTTGACTATATTTACATATCTCCTTGAATTTGGACTGCCTACAAGGGTAGCCTTTTGTATATATGAGTGTACAGAATCCAACTTTGCATTATTTTTAATTTTCCAAATATTTTTTCAATTAATAATTTTTCGTAGACTGAATAGAGTGAAAAATTAAAGTAATTTTACAAAGGAGAATGATAAATCAATCCCAGCCATCCCTGTTAGGGGTGTATGATATACACCCCTAACAGGGGTGTACCCATAGCACTTCCCCTAAAGGAAAAGAGCAATGCTATATGTACACCCCGAAGGGGTGTACATCATACACCTCCACCATTTTAATGGTGGCGATATTTTTTACGGGTCACATCGAGTGACCCATCATCACACCCCCACCCTTAGATGGGTGGGGTGTATGATGTACATCCCCAAAGGGGTGTACACATAGCATTTTCCAAAGGAAAATGCTACCTGAACAGTACATGAAAGCATTAACCTACATTTAATAACCTACATTTAATACTACTAGTGAGAGAGAGATAGAGAGATAATTTATATACCTGTAAAGTTAATAAAAGCATTAACCTACATTTAATACCATACATTTAATATACCTGGAAAGTTATTAAATGTAGTATTGTGTACCGGTATGATAGAGTTGTACCGGTACAGGGGAATATGTACCGGTACTAGATTTGTATACCGGTATGGTAGAGTAGTACCGGTACCGAGGATTGTGTACCGGTATGATAGAGTTGTACCGGTACCGAGGATTGTGTACCGGAACAATGAATGGAAAAAAGACATCCTATAGAGTTGTACAGGTACAGAGTATTGTGTACCGGTATGATAGAGTTGTACCGGTACCGAGGATTGTGTACCGGAACATTGAATGGAAAAAAGACATCCTAACAGGGATTTAGCCATAGCATTACATCAAGTACCGGTACACATTGTAATACTAGGATTGTGTATCGGAACATTGAATGAAATAAAAGACACCCTAACAGGGATTTAGCCATAGAATTACTGTGGAAAAAAATAGAGAATAAAATGAGGGGATTAAAATGTACATATGGCGTCGCCCTCGCGAAGGCGTCGTAGATCGTCGAAACAACAGAGAGAGACAGGGGGCGAGGGGCCGAGGGGGCCGAGGGGCCGAGGGGCCTTCGGGATGGAAGCATACACAGAGCTTCTTGTCGACGTAAGGGATCGTGGCCTGATAGGGGGCGTCGCCCTCGCGAAGGCCTGGTAGATTGTCGAAGCGAGAGAGAGAGAGAGAGAGAGAGAGAGAGAGAGAGACTTGTCGTCAAGAGAGAGAGAGAGGGAGCGGGAGGAGACGATTGGAATGCTCTGAATAGAAAGGGAGAGAAAAGGAGGGAAAGAGTATGCCCTAAAAAAAATTGAGTGAGAATATCACCTCCTATTTTTAATGCTATACAGTGTTTAATCCTACACCCTCCATTAAGGGGTGTAGGATGTACACCCCTTAATGGGGTGTACAGGTAGCATTTTCCATAACAAAATGTACAGGGACCCACACTCAGCTATACGGCTATGACATTTATGAATCTTATAAGAGCATAGCATTTTCCATCTTGAGCAATGCTACATGTACACCCCGAAGGGGTGTACATCATACATCTCCACCATTTTAATGGTGGCGATACTTTTTACGGGTCACATCAAGTGACCCATCATCACACCCCCACCCTTAGATGGGTGGGGTGTATGATGTACACCCCGAAAGGGGTGTACACATAGCATTTTCCATCTTATAACTATCACCTCTTTTTTTTTTTTTTTTTTTTAATATAAACATGTAAATTTTAATTTTATTGACAAGGCTTGTTACTTTCCAATAGAGGTGTTATTTAATACTTTAAAAATCATTCCCTTTGTTTTTTCTTGAAATTGCAGGGGCTCTTCCTGCAAAATTCCCTCCTTGACTGTTTCCCTACAGGAATCTCACTTCCTACATCTCTCATTGTATGGATAGGGTAGTGCGGAAACAAGAATTTGAGCAAGAAATTCGACATATGCAAACACAGAGAATTACATTGCGTTTAGCATTTGGAGATGATCTCGGAAAGTTACACTAGATCCAAGAGGGATTAAACAACTTTTAGTGAATTACAATTCCTGGTCTGAAGTAAAATCAAAAAGCTTTTCACAAATAGCTATTCCCTAACCCGGCGCATAAATTCACACAAGATATGGTACCATCATTCATCTTGAAACTGAGAATGAGGCAAAGAAAAAGCTTCACATAGCCATCCTTTTGGGTTTGTATAGACTTCTATGTAGATAATATGCTTCAGGTATGCAGATATTATTAGGCGGATCAGTTGACGCATGTGCGATAGAAAATGGAACCATCAATGTTCTCCATAGTTAACTGATTCATCCGTAAGAGTACTAACAGATAAGACCGTCCCTTGCGCCCTGCAACATATAAAGGGTCATGAGAACAAACCAACATGTTGTGCCTTCCTAGGCGTAAAAATAGAAGTTTCATCTAAATCACTGTAATGGGGACGCATAAGATGGACAAGACGTTGCAGATTCGCGAATGGCATGCGTAAATTTTCCAACTTTGGTCTGAGGTAGTATTAAGTATAATTGTGGTCGATCACACGTGATTTGCAAACGGGACACAAAAAAGGAGCAAGATCTCACAAAAGGCGGAGGGAGCCAGTTTTATTAATTCACTTACCTAGCCCTATTTTTTCAGTGTCATCCTGGTTAAGTTTATCACTTCCCTGACTTTTGTCTTTGCTGAAGTATGAATTCAACTTTGCAACAGCGTCCTGCAACTCCTGCAACAAGGAAGCATTTCCTAGCATAAGAGTATTTGATATAGACTATTTAAGAAGAAATGCAAAGAGGCAACGAATAGTTAAATTCTCCTGGTACTGAAGTTAGCATCACATAATAAGTGAATACAACAAAGAACCAAGATCAATCTAAAGTCAGATAATTAGCTTGCAAGTCAATATTTAAACCTAACACTATTTTCTTACAATATTATACTAAATTGCAGGTGGTAAATGGTAGTCAGCAAGAAGTATAGTAGTGAACAGGCGCTAGGAGGGCACATAAACATTAATGAAGTTGAATAGTTAGATTATGAAGTATTACTGTAACACCCCCGGAATTTGGATTAGTCCTCTATATAAATGATATAATAGGACTAAATCTCTAACCCGGCTATAGCATTTTGGATGGTAGCAAGATCCAAGAGGAACATGAGAGTTAAGCGTGCTAGAGCTAGAGTAGTTCTAGGATGGGTGACCCCCTGGGAAGTGGGGCGTCACAGTTGGTATCAGAGCCATTCACCAGCCGGAAATGTGAGATGAGTCTCGGCTGAGCCAGGGTTATATAGCGGGTAGAGCGAGGCTCCCCGGCTAATGACCGTTGTGAGTGGAGTGCAGCTCCTCACAAGGTCGGCTAAGGCTAGCGAGACGAGTCTCACATCGCCTGGTGCTTGTGAGTGTGCTTGAGCCTGACGTGGACGTCAGGGCTTAAAGGGGGGAAGAATGTAACACCCCCGGAATTTGGATTAGTCCTCTATATAAATGATATAATAGGACTAAATCTCTAACCCGGCTATAGCATTTTGGATGGTAGCAAGATCCAAGAGGAACATGAGAGTTAAGCGTGCTAGAGCTAGAGTAGTTCTAGGATGGGTGACCCCCTGGGAAGTGGGGCGTCACAATTACTGCCAACTGCAATGGAAAATCTCAGAAGGTAGATATAGTAGGTGTTTGGCCACCACATTGCACACGGCTTTTGTATAGCATGCAATCGCAGAGGCCCTTTTTGGATGCATGCTCAACCGCACAATTTCACATTTTTTGAGGAAGCTCGAGAAGACGAGCAGTGCGGCAATTGCAATGATGAAACATGTAGCACAAGATGGTATGCCAAAATTTGAGAGAAACTATCATTTCGGCAACACATGATATCAGTATAGGCTATTGTTAAATTACTCCAAATAAAAAGTCGGTGCACAACTTCAGCACTTCTGCATCCTTATGTCGCATACTTGGAATCACTTTCCCGATATTTGGAATAAGAAAGAGGTAGAAGGACTCTAGAAAGTTAGGCAAGTCAATGTGTTGCTTAGTCATTATGCTAGAAATTTATAAGCAGCAGACAAAAGTCGATGTTCTGTGTAAATTTTATGCTACTGTAGCAAGGCTATTACAATGTATATGCAGATTAACAGTTGTTACTATGCCTGGAGAATAAAATCCACTTTAAAAATAACACAACAAATTTTGTTTCATGTACGAAACGTTAAACATTTTGTTGCTAGTGCACGATGATATACATACCTCCCAGGAAGCTAGAGTTTTCATATAGGTAGGAAGATGATCATAGTCATCCTTGGATACCTTTATGACTGAGTTCGTAGCACTTCCATCTTATCAATAGCACATAGCAAAATCAGTAGCCAAGCAAAGAGATCAAACTTGTAAGTTGATCACAACGTATTCCCAAAAAGACAATTATATAGCACCTTGGGTATTTAGAACATCCTTCATAAGTTGAGAGTAGGTTATCTTTTCATGTGGTTGGCCCTCATCATCACTAAGCGAAATCGTCAACAAAAAATTAAGTAATATATAAGGAAATATGATTCAAAAAAAAAAAAAAAAAAAAGAATTTTTCCAACAAAACCTCATATCCAGCTCTGAAAATTTCTTCATAGTTGCATGACAATCATCACCTGACAAGGCTTTCAATAAGTCATAAAATGATGTTTTGACAAAGTAATATTACAATTCAACAACTAAGGAACAAATAATACATGCATTACTACAGTTTTATCAACAATAAACGGTGTTGTAGTATCCAGTAGCGACATGTTTATAGATAACACCTTTAGAGTTTAGACAGCCTTTTCAAGAAGTAAACATGATTTACATGTTAGAGAACCACCTTTTTCACTCATCTTTTCTTCTTCACTCAGTTGGCCTGCTCTGAGTAGATCAAAAGGCCTTTGAAGTACATTAATAAGGCATGTTCAAGTTATTTATGCAAGTGCAGTATGGAAAAATGCTTTTGGGACAAAAAAGTCCTAGTTCCAAAAATCTAATCTAGGAAAGAAATCATCAACAACCGAGTTCCTTATTCTCCTCTTAAGGCTATTTCCGAAAGCCACAACTCGATCAGCTTGTTGGCATCCAATATTATCTCTCAATATCCTCACCAGCCGTTAGTTCCATGGTCTAACCTCAGGATAGCACTCACACAACTGTTGGCACCAGGAATGCTAAGTCGCAACAATAACACAATAACAAAGCATCAAAACAGCCAAAACTAGCTACTTGGTTGTCTTATACATAACACATATTCTTAAGTCCTTTTCTGTGGTAAGTTTCCCATTGCACTTGGAATTTCCCTATACGAAGCTTATCAAAATCGTGCTAGTTAAGGCTCGACATTCAGAATATTGGAGAAGGCCGTTCGTGATTTATTACCACTTAAAGAGACCGTACTGATGCCACCGTCTTAACCAGAATATATTATGAGCAAAATTTTTCAATTTTACTTCTCTAGAAGCTAGCTGTGAGAAATACAGATATCCAGAAATATGTCAAACCTTCGGAGGCTAGAGTGGCCAGGCAAGCATCTGAAAATCCAAGATTTCGCAGCGAAACAGAGTCCTCGAATCTTACTGATAGTCAGGGAAAAACAGATAAACGCTGCAAATATATGTGGCCATGTTAGGGTAAATAAAAAATTTTGGTGAACCAAAAACTACGGGGTCGAAATAAATCCATGCTTTTCTTGATTCAGAGACTCGTTGAGAATATTGAGCACTCGTAAACAGCAAGCGATCGAAACAAAGAAGACGAAGCCAAGTAAAGAGAGGATCGAGACTCATGATACATTGACGCGACAGTGCAGTTGCATAATAAGAACTCCCATGAATTGCGAGGAATCATAACTTTCTTAGCTACAAAAAAGAAAACCTCGACGCACTTCACATTCTAAGATCTCCGAACTGCAACTATTCCAAAATAAGCTATTATACGGCATCGAGTTGCTTCCTGCAAGCGAAAAAAAGGATACAAAAAGTCGTCATCGAGCCGCTTCCTGCAAGCAAAGTGCGACGTATTATCGACGCCATTATCGGGGGTCATGTACTTGGAAAGAATGCCGGAATCCACATCGCCGCCCTCGTCGTCTTCCGTCTCTATCTCTAGCAATCGAGAATTCAAGATCGATTGAAAGGAAGGCAACAAACAGGTAAAGAGGATCGGGTGGATGCGAAATTGCGATCGGTTACCGGGAACGTAGCCGAAGGTGGAGAATCGGGCCTCGAGGTCAGAGATGTACTTGAGGTTGATCTTGTAGAGCTCGTTGCAGTGGCCGAGGAGCTCCTCGAAGGAGACGGTGCCGAGCGCCATGGAATCGATGAGGTCGAGGTCGGCGCTCGCGGCGGAGACGCGGCGGGCGAGGCATTGCAAGAAGGCGGAGGCAGCAGAATCTAAGAAAGAGAGAGAGAGAGAGAAAGAGGGGGAGAGAAGAGGATTGGCATACACGAATATATAAGAGGGATATGAGAACGGTTTTTTTTGGGGGGGGATGAGGTTACCGAGCGGGATGGGACGACGTTGGATGGAGTCGGAGAGGGAGTCGGAGGCGGTCTCGACGTGGTGGCAGAAGGCGGAGAGGGATCGGCAGAAGGCGGAGATGGATGCCTCCATCTGCAGTCGGGCGGTCGGAGACGAATTTAGGATGGACTTTCTGTAGTTTTGAAATTGGATCAGAAAGAGCGGGCGCCGCTAGATGTGGTGTCTTTTTTTTTATTTACTACAATAGGAGATTTTTTTGAAAGGAGAAATATTACTCTTACACTTCAAAATAAAATTTATATTAATTTTTTTTATTTTTACTAAAATTTATTTCAATTTTTATAATGTTGGTATTGATAAATCAACACAAAATAAAAATAGTTTTTAATCTAAGACTATAATTAGAGCTTATATATTTTTAAAAGTGCAAACCCAATTATACTGATAAATTTTTTATCATTAGATTTGTATTAAAATTTGTGCTATTATAAAATTAACTAAAAAAAAAAAAAAAAACACAAATTTTAATATAAATTTAATAATAAAAAGTTTATAAATATATATTGGGGCTTTTACTTTTAAAAGTATATAAGCCCTTTATTTATGGTTCATCGTGTGAATGATATAAATTTCACAATCACATAAATAAAAAAAAGTTTATTCTCTCTTTACATTTTTATTTATTTTAGTAAAAATATGCAAAATTTATTCAGAGCATAAATCAGTCTAAATTATCTATTTAATTAATTTTTTAATTTATTTAATTTGAGTTAGTCAATAATATTTTAACTTTAAAATTTAAATATATTATTTATCTGATAGATTTAGTTATAATATTTTATATAATTTTTATAACTATAAAATTTATTAAAGTAAATAATGAGTTTAAAATTTTAAATTAAAATATGGTTAACAAATTTGAATTAAATAAATTTAAAAATTAAAAGATTAAAAAAAGATTGAATAGCTTTGTACGCTTTTATTTATTATTTTTTAAATTTTTTGTTGTGCGATGGGCGATTATTTACAAATCTAACCCTCGAAACAAAAGTTTTTTATAAAAATACTACGTATTAATAAATAATTATAATAAAAATAATTATTTAATAATAATAATACTTATAATTATAATAAAAATAATTTTATTATAATAATTATTATTTTTATTATGATTACATACTGAATTGATATAACTAAAAAAATATAATATAAAGATAATATAATTATACAATATTTATAAATAAAAGTAATAAAATAATAATAATAAATAGCCCTATCCAAGATCAAACAAGTAATATTAAGTTTATCCATATTATTTTATCTATTTTTTAAAAATATTGTTCATAATATATATTTTTTATACCGATACGGTAATATAAAATAATTTTTTATAATAATATTATATATAATAATATTTTTTATCTGAAATAAAAAGTGATGTAAAGATCATAAAAAAAAAATAAAAAGATGATGCCCTTGGAAGATGGAGAGAGAATATATATATATATATATATATATATATATATATATATATATATATATATATATATATATATATATATATATATATATATATATATATAAAATTAATATACAAATTTATATAAATATTATTAAGCTATATTTTTTTTTTCTAATTTATCAAAATAAGATTAAATTAGAATTTTTTTTAGAAATAATGTTAAATTGATAATATTTTTTAAATAAAATTAGATAGAGTATTGTAAATTTTAAATAAAAGCGATGAATAATTTGTATAAAATTATAAATCTTCTACATGCGAAAAATAATTAACCGCATTTAAAAGCGGTGCAGCATTCATCGCTTTTAAATGCGGTGGATGAGTCATCGTTTTATTAAAATTTTACAATTTGTAAAATTTATAAATACAATAAATATTTTACTGTATTTAAATCGTTCATTGTCTAGTACTATTTTTATAAATAAATTTTTTTTTTAAAATTTATAAATTTTTATAAGATTATTAAAAAAAAAAAAAAAAAAAAAAAAAAAAAAAAAAAAAAAAAAAAAATCTGTGATGAGTCTGATGACTAATGCAAGTGGACAGTAGAGGAGGCGTACTTGTCCCAACCCCCGTCTTCGAACCTCCACTCGAGAAGAAGATAAACGATACTACTCACTCTCCCCTTCCCTATCCCTCTCTCCTATCCATCGCCATGGGCTTCTTCTCCACCTTCCTCTATCGCCTCGTCTCCTCCTCAACCCGCCGAGCTCTCCGCTCCCCTCTCGTCCTCCCCCGCCCCCTCTCCGCCCTCCTCGAGCCCCCGAGCTCCTCCGCGAAGGGCTTCGCCTTCTCATGGTCGTGCGCGCGCGCGCTCTTCCCCCTCGCCGTCGCCGCCTCCGCCGGAGCCCTCGCCCTCGATCTCCGCCCCGATCCCTCCCTCTGCGACCCCGGCCTCGATCATCGGTTCGAATCCTTCTCTTTTGATCTCCCTTTTCTCACCTCTCATCAACAAGCTCAAGATCGGATGGTGATGCAGCATAGGTGGGAAAGGGAGCACTGATCTAGTAGTTCGAGGTACTCGCAAGGAGATTTCGGAGGAGTTCATCGGAGAGTTGCGACAGATTTTGCAAGTATTATCTCATTCATAGACTCACATTGTTGAGTATTTGGATATTGGATAGTGTTGGTTTAATTTTGTTCTCATCGATTAATTGGTAGAATAACATGACACTCGACTATGAAGAGAGGTACTTCCATGGCAAGCCACAGAATAGCTTCCACAAAGCTGTGAATGTTCCGGATGTTGTCGTCTATCCGAGGTGTTTTGTTTATTTTTCGTTTATTTTTTCTCCACCTGCGGTCTCTGGTGTATTACTTGATTTTTGTATGTTGCAACTCTAGGTAACTTTAGCAATGTTGGCTTCATCATTTACAACATTTACTAAGTAGGTAGTAATGCGTGGCTTACAATGAAAATAGTATCTATTACAAGGCGATGGACTAATTGTGCCTGGATTTTGAGTAGAACTAGTTTTAACATGACTAACCCATTGCCAAGATGATAAAAAAGCGGTCGCTTGATCTAATCACAGTAGATACTGGTCAGCCAGATTCAATTAACTCGAAATCTGGGCAGGTTATATTAGCTTTAATATCTGATAGCAAAATTAGGAGATTTGTTCAATTAAGTTTAGATAGTGAATTCAAAAGTTCAACTAATACTGTTTGAGTTTCCATTTCTTACCATTAGAAGATCACCCAGGATTTGTCTTATAATGCTTAAGACACTAACCACTACCATGTAGTGCCTTTCAATCAAAACTAACAAACTAATAGAAGAATACCCTTTTGTCTCAAAATTTCTCCAGACACTTTTTTAAGTTGTTTCATTTTTTTTCACAAGTTCAATATTGCAAATGTGGAGATTGAAAGCTTAGTAGAATTTAATTACTTTATTGATGGGTTGTAGCTTTGACCTTTGGCCTCTGATCATATGTCATGTGTCGTGGCAATGATAAGTCACCTGTAGAGAATCATTTTTTCTCCTCATTGTATCTCTTGCCCTATCTGTGGCATGGATATATATTTAACCTTCTATTCTCCATTTCGTCAGTACAATCCTGTGGTGAAAAGTCATGTACTTGAGTATAAAGTAGTAATTGACGAAGTCAATTAGATAATTGATTCTCTTTTTTTATTATCTGTTTAGAATCAATTCCAATGTTCTCTGACAATTACCAATTATTTTGGTGGAAGTAGTTCATTTTGACATTCTGAACTAGAGAATCTTGAGTTAATGTTCCTTTTTCCTTACAAAAAAGGTGCTCAAATTTCAATGCAGAACACAAGATGATGTGCAGAAGATTGTGACGGCTTGCAACAAGTATAAGGTATGTCGCCTTTCTCTTGTCGAATAACAATAACAATGAAGGGCTGGGAAAATGTGTTAATTCTTGGGAAAGCTTCACTTCTATAAGAGTAGAGTTTTTTAAATTGTTTCCACTAACTACATGTTGGTCAATTCTGCAAATGAATTTTCAAGTATCTCATTTGACCTTTTGCTCTAATTGGATTGGAAAGTCCAATTTAATTGATTACTCGTTTTGTTGTGGTGGTAGGTTCCTATTGTACCATATGGTGGAGCTACATCAATCGAAGGCCATACTTTAGCTCCTCAGGGAGGTGTATCCATTGACATGTCTTTGATGACAGTAAGCATCTCAAATCTTTCTATAGATTCCATGCCCTATGATCTGACTCTTCAAAGGACCGAAAAAATATCCAACTTTGCCATATTACCTTGTTATATCCCACCTTGGTAAGAAACATATATTAGACCTAGAATCATGGCTTAAAGTACCATATTCATGTAGAAAATACAAGAAGCTGCATAGGAGTTAAATTCAATGAGGTTCTGCAAGAAAGAAGTTGATTGCAAGTGTTTTGCCCTTCTGAAACGATAAATATTTGTTGTTTAATCCTATTGGTTTTTGTCCCTAGATGTGCTAGAGCAATGGTGCATATAGGTTGATTCCATCTTTCACAATTTTTTTGGGTCTAAACTGACTATCTAGGTCTTGGAGTATAATGCTAGTTTATACCTGAAATCTATCTGGCTTGTAGAATGATTCAGATATAAAGAACTTCTTGATGAGCTCTCAGCTATGATGATACTTTTGTAATATTACACATTTCAACAAATTAGTATGCCAATTCATTTTTTCATATCTTTCGGTCTTTCTTGTTTTGGTCGAAGTTTATGCCAATTCTTTTTTTTTTCATTTTAGTTATCCTTTGAAGACACCAGTTTTTTTTAATTGTTACCTAATACCAATTCTCTTTATTGGTTTTACATATTTGTCATTCATTCATCTTTTCTCTTTCTATTGCAGAAAATCAAATCTCTGAATGTTGAGGACATGGATGTAGTTGTTGAACCAGGGATTGGATGGATTGAACTAAATGAGTATCTGAGACCTTATGGTCTTTTCTTCCCTCTTGATCCAGGCTAGTAAATATCACTGTTGTTTTAATTTTTTCTCAATTATTTATGAAGGTCTATTTATCTGCGAGTGTCTTTTTTTTTATAATTTAAATATAGCATGGTGTGGAATCACTGTGAATTTTGGTTTGATTTTACTGGCTTATCTGATAATGGATTACTTATCTTCTTATGTGTTGTTGGCCATCTTATGTTATATTCTAATTTGTACCCATCATAAATTCCAATGAAATCACGACAGTTCACTATGCTGATTTTCAGCCATTTGGGTGTATTTTTGTGCTTCTTCTGAAAGAGTGCCTTCTATAATCCACTGAATGAACATTAGTCTTTTCTTTTTCTTCTCATCCTTTTCTTCATTGAACTTATTAACAAGAAAATGCATAGACTTACAAGTTTCCAACTATTTGGAAGCTACATGGATCCTTTTCTTACGTTCAGCTGTTACATGCTAATATGTGGGACACTCTTGCCAAGTAGCAGCACTGAGGTGCTGTTTTATGATGATTGGTGAAGACTTAACAGTGTAAATGCCTTTCCTGATTGCAAGATTATGTTTAGTAAAGACCTTGGTTCCTATTGATGGTCTCCAAACCTTCACTTGCGTACTTTAATTACAGAAGAGGGAGCTAGAACATTGACTATCATAAGACTATCATTTGGTTTTCGGCTATATAAGTTCCTAGATTGATGTTTGACTACAGTAATAGCCATCCACCATGATGATGCAAAGACTTCCACATGCCTGGTGCCATTTAGAATGGTACTCTGCTTCCTCTTTTTGAGAAGCTGATGTGGAAAGGAAAGCTCATGTTGTTCTGTTCATCTCACCTAAGACCTTTGAAAATAACTTTGTCAAACTTATGTATTGCTTTTGGATAAGCAGCGATGTTCAACTTGAGCTGATAAATAAGAGTATTCTAATTATTTTGGAACACAGCTCACATACTTTCTATTTTAATAAGAAATGTACCTACAGAATAGGGGAGTTAATGCAGGGCCTGGTGTTAGTTGTTACATTCACATGAATAAGGATGTAAAGATCGAATAAGGATGTAGGTACTTGGTGTTCACTATGCTTGGTGAGGCTTGTATTTTTGACGTGCAGGACCTGGAGCCACAATTGGAGGAATGTGTGCTACCCGTTGTTCTGGATCTTTAGCTGTAAGGTATTACCCTTCATCTTCTTTTTAGTGTTTGTTACTTTCCGTAATGTTATTAATATTGCTTCAGAGACACCAAAGTTACCTATAGTGCATTTATTGGTAGGTTGGATGATAATTAATTGGTTTTGATGATTTGAGTTCTTAGTGTTTAGGTATGGAACAATGCGGGACAATGTCATTAATCTTCAGGCATGTTGATGATATTCTCTGAATTTTGTTTATGCTAATTTGTCGGGGTATGTTATCAGATATTATCTGAAGTGCAGGTTGTTCTGGCAAATGGTGAAGTTGTCAAGACTGGTTCCCGTGCCCGAAAAAGTGCTGCTGGGTATGATGGAGCTTTCCTCTAAATATTTGAAATCCAACTAAGGGTTTCTCTAAATATTTGAAATCCAACTAAGAATGTAATGGCACTAATCATTTTCATTTTCTGCCAGATATGACTTAACAAGGTTGATTATCGGAAGCGAAGGGACCTTGGGGGTAATTACTGAAGTGACTTTACGGCTACAGAAGCTTCCTTCACATTCAGTGGTATTGGTTTTCTCTTGTGTATTCGTTGCTCAATATTTCACTTTCAGAGTACAAAGTTGGTTTTATTTTGGGTACAAATGAAAAAGGTAGAAAGAACGATGCAATTTTAGTTTGTTGATGTGCTTCGGACATTTTTTGAAGCAAATGACAATATTGCAGCATCTTAGAAATAGCAAATCCCATTTCTTGTTCCATACATCCATTTTGTGCTTCGGCATGGGTTAATTTCATCTCGTCCTTCTATTCTTTTGTAGTGAGTATCTAGTATCTTGGGTCTTTTTCCCTTCTATACCATATTTTAGAGTGGTCATCCTACTTGTCTCTCATATTTCAGGTTGCGATGTGCAATTTCCAAACAATCAAGGATGCCGCTGATGTTGCCATTGCTACAATGCTTTCTGGTATACAGGTTTGAGTATTGGATAATAACTCTCCTTATTATCTCTATCTATTATTTTCTATTTCTTTCTTTCAAAATTTTCTATTGTCTATCAGGAGCTAATGTATCATTTTTCACATTTGACTTTTCTTATGATAATATGAATGTGGTCATTCTTATTATATTCTTGCTGTTTCCGATGGTGAATATTTCTTTGTTTGTTTGTTTTTATTCTGCATTATGTTCTTGCAACAAACATAAAGATTATTAATTAGTGGGTAAGAGCCATCCAAGCTGGATTGTGATTGGTATAACTTTTCCCTTGTTGACAACTGTATTACCCTTGACTGTTGGTTTATGGCCAAAACACTAATTGATAACACTCAGTGCATAATTGCTAATAGAAATTTGCATGTGGTTAAAGGATCAAACACTTAAATTCGTACTGAACCAAGTTCCTGTACCAAGATTATATAGTTGAACTATGGATTTGGGCTAGACTCCAACCTGATTTTTTTTTTTTTCTTTGAGACAAGTTATCAATTGGAAAAGAAAGTTGGCCTGAAATTGTAATAACATTAGCTAAGGAGTTACCAATTTGAGTGTCTTGTAATAAGATTGGTCAAGGAATTGTCAATTTGAGAGTCTTAACTGGTCTACTTGCTTCTGTTGTGTAATAATTGCGAGCTTTCCTCCAAAATATTTCTGTTTATTGGAGTGTAGTCTGTGTTGATAAGTATATATCAGTAATATTAAGGGTGAGCAGAAAGATAGTGTGAGAAACCTTTTTTCTTACAAAAATAAGAAAATATATTGGTAAATGTTATTGGAAAGTTTGGAAAAGTATAGGAAAAAAGTAATATTACAAATGATATTAAGCTTATTCAATTGTTTTAGAGATTAGTTGTACAGACAGTGCTAAACTTCACACTTCTCTCCATGGTAGCTCTTCCTGAGTTTCTTGCTGTTTCTACACTTATGATAGTGTCCTATTTGTCATGTATTAGTATGTTCTAGTGCTAGAAAAATATAAGTGATTAATTGATATAGATTTTTCAGATGGTAAATACGCAATTATTAAAGCACATCCATATTTTTTTTTCGTATGTTTTTTAAATGTCTTTATTTCATATGGACTATCAAAATATCAATTGCGTGTCTTTATTGCTTGAAATGAAAGGTCAAAATATTTTATTGATGTTATCCATTGATGTTTCTTCCCTCATCCCTGAGTAGGTATCCAGAGTGGAGCTGTTGGATGAGGTTCAAATAAAGGCAATTAATTTGGCAAATGGGAAAAATCTACCTGAAGTTCCCACATTGATGTTCGAATTTATAGGCACAAGTAAGCTACAAAGGGTTTTGGCTGTTTTTCAAAGAAGTTGTTCTCACTTTGTGCTTTTTATTTTGTAAATCCTTTATAAGTATACTTATTAAATTGTTTCCACTTTCAAATTATCAGAAGCATATGCACTAGAACAAACATTGCTGGTCCAGAATATCGTTTCAGAACATAATGGCTCCGATTTTGTTTTTGTGGAAGACCCTGATGCTAAAAAGGAGCTATGGAAGGTCAGACATGCCATTCTTGTTGAAGTCTTCTTTATTTTCTTTTTATATGAATACTTATGTTGATATCTCTATTGTGTTTCTGACCATAGTTTTTTGGCTTGAGAATTTATAGCGTGGTAACATAACACTGTCACTTCAGGCCAGCCCAGCTCATCACCCTTATTTACTCAGAAACATTTATCAACTGCGATATTGCATACGTGTGCATTGCTCTTATCTGGTTCCTCTAGTATACATACCCATGAGTTGATTTTTCTTATGTCCTCATTGATTAAAAAAAAAAAAAAAAAAAAAAAAGGTTCCATTTACTGAATTCCCTAAATTTGGCTGGTTAAAATTTAAAAATATTGTCTCACTTAAGTCAACAGTACTTAAAATTAATGAATCATTAATAGTATAAAATCTATTCAGATCCATGCAGAGGAGTAATTAACAATCACGGAATAAACATCCATCTCATAACTTGATCATCTTGACGCCCAATCTATGTAAGAGATGATTGAGACCTTTCTTAATTGAATGAGCTTGAGCTCTTAAATCATATGCTCTGAAACTTTCATGCTGGCGGATTCCTAATGAAGGTTAATACATTTTGTCAACACTATATGACATAGTTTCTCAGCTTAGTCAATATATGTTAGAGGCCACAGCATTTTATTCTTCCAGTTATTTATGTTCAGTATGTATGTCTGGACATTCTTTTTTGTAATTATGCCTGGACGTTCTTTGTATGCAGATAAGGAAGGAGGCGCTTTGGGCGGGCTTTGCTATGGCACCTGAATCTGAGGCAATGATAACGGTTTGTCTCTTGATAATTTTAAGCAATTTCCTTTTATTGGAAATTTTAGTTGCACTAGATTAGACGACAATTAGCTGAAATGTAGTGACTAAATTGATATCAAGCAGGCTAATCCCAACTTCCTGTTTAGTCTAGTTAAAATGTAATTGAAATATGCTTCTGCTTGTCATAAGTAAACAGACATATTTTTTTTCCATTAATGCATGCTCCCACTAATCTGTTACTGCTACCTGAACTACCTAGTATGAACAAATCTGTGATCCTTTGCCTTGTTGTAAATCATCAGGGCATGCATGCACATATTCTAAATGATTCATTTGACGCGCTTTATCTTTTTCCTAGCATCTTACTGGGTTTTCTCTTTTCAGGATGTCTGTGTTCCTTTATCAAGGCTTGCAGAATGTATTTCAAAATCGAAGCAACAGCTTGATGCTTCACCGTTAACATGGTAAGCTTTTTTATCTGATTGTTCAGCAAAAGGGCTGTTCAAGTTAGAACATCTCGAGCATGCTTTTTATGTAGATAAAGTAAATAAAAATGTAGGATTAATAATAACCATATTGATACAAGATATGTGTAGCACATAGAGAACAAGCATGGAAACCTATCCAGATGGTTTAGCATGTGCAACAGAAATTGCATCAAAATAGGAGTAAAGGTGGGTTTATTTGTTCTAGTGTAGATACCTCTGGGAGCGGAAGATCAAAATTGATAATATGGTGTGATATTGAGTAAAGATATGATGGCACTTGGTTTGACAGAGAGTTTTTTGGAAAAATAGATTTGGATGGAGAACAGTATCCTTATAGGCTTGACAGTGACAGCTAGTGTTGAATTTTATATAGATGATAAAACTTTGAAAACTTATGCTTTGTAGCTTGTAAAATAATAACTTCCCTGGAAATCTAATATTGATTATTAACCTTTTTATGCTCGCAGCATGGTCATTGCTCATGCTGGTGATGGAAACTTCCACACAATTATTCTATTTGATCCAAGCAAGGAAGAACAACGGCAAGAAGCTGAGAAACTAAACCATTTCATGGTCCACACAGCCTTGTCAATGGAAGGTAATCGTACTATCTGAGATGCTAGGAAAGCCTAGCTTCAGTATATTAGCATCAACTCTGTTAGCAATCATGCTAGTAATAAGTTTTCCGCTTTAGTTTTAACTTTGTTATCATATAATTATCCTAGGAAGATGATAAACTACTTGATTACATTTTGTGTATTTTTATGTGCTTTAATATGAGCTATCTGTGACTACTAAACAGGAACTTGTACAGGAGAACATGGAGTGGGTACTGGGAAAATGAAGGTACAATTTTCCTACCTTACCTAAGATTCATGGCAGAACATAATAGGCGAAATAAGATTAAAGCATTGGTCATAAGAGCCATTTTGCATATCCGCATAAATGTTGATCCACCAAGGTGCATAAGAGATTGATGAAAAAAAAGTAGCCATCCGGGGATGAGGCTTTTCTTGTAAAATAGAAGAGCCATGTGATAGCTGCTTGGGAAACTAAGAACCTCTGTTTCCATATGATTTATCAATTCTATTATTAGCACCATTAGCACACAATTTTTAGATGTTTTGAATGTGTTATATTTATGATATAGGCACCAATAGGTGGTTTTGAAGTGACTAATGCTTTAAAAATGTCAGTCCATTGGAACATGCACTCACGTAAATTACCTATTATAGTTGCCAGATATATCGTTTTGAACTTTCAATAAACTGTAGCAGTATCTAAAGACAAGGACTGTAGAAGTATCTAAAGATTCCTTTTCCTGTAGTACCTTGAAGAGGAGCTTGGCATTAGCGCATTGAGAACAATGAAGAGAATAAAGACCGCATTGGATCCCAACAGTATCATGAATCCAGGGAAGTTGATTCCTCCTCATGTTTGTCTTTAAATGGAAAATGCCCCTTCATACGACATATTGTTTAATCTAACAAAAGGGACAGGTTATGAACCATTTCCGTCGAACCTATTGTTCTGTTGTGCTGCTTCAGTTCAGGGGCGTTGCAGGTATAGCTCTATCATTGTTGTTGAGATTGTAATCGTATGCACTTACGGTTTTCCATCATTTGCTTGTTGAATGAGCCATTAGTAGTGAAAGAAGCAAAGCTAATGAAAGGGAAAGTCATATTTTAGATCAATCACGGGCTCTAATAATAAGTTTTGCCTGAACAAAGAAATGAAAATTTGCTGTCCATATGAATAACTCTTTTATTAAGGATCCTGCAGAACTGTCATTTCTGTCGTTTTGCAAAATGTTGAATTATGTCAGTTCCTGCTTATTTATCTTTTTAGAAGATTTCGGACATCAACCATCTAATTCTAAGTCAATTGCGCTAGGTGTGGTTGGTGTTTAGAAAGAGATTGTTGTTGTGCAAAATATTATATACTTGCAGCTTCTATGAATCTGATCTGAAATTG
Organism: Tillandsia leiboldiana; assembly: GCA_029204045.2. NCBI lineage: Eukaryota > Viridiplantae > Streptophyta > Magnoliopsida > Poales > Bromeliaceae > Tillandsia > Tillandsia leiboldiana. The sequence goes on from CM055065.1 coordinate 1,728,285, forward strand.
AATTTGGGCGGACATACTCTTGGGTTGAGACTTGCATTGTTCTGCTATCTCCATACTTAATAAATTTAAATGTAAAAATGTGATAAGACCCCCTCAACTGTAGGTCTGTTGGATGTTGCGTACTCAATTTTTTTTTAAAAAAAAAAAAAAATTAACTCCTCTCACTGTCTATTTTTTTTTATTTAAATTATTTCTAGTTAAATAAAAAATTAAGATTTTCTTGACTATTAGGTATTAATTATTTTCATTTTTTTTTTCTTAAGAAGTGATTTAAGTTATTAAATTTAATAGACTTGTGTATTTGTGATTATATTGACTCGATTAAGAAAAAAACCATGAACTATGAGAGGTGTCAATTTTAAAGGCGAGGGTGGGAGAGTTTTGAGGGGTGATTGGGGAATCTTCATAGATTTTTGTCCAAATTTAATCGTCCATTGAGCTTTATCCTTAGTTTCCTGTGAAATGTGAATAAGCACCAAAACCTAACATTTCAGCAGGAAATGAATCCATACTTCATGTACCGAAAAGTGGCTCGCTCATTATCAATTGATTAGAGAAATGTCGTGGTTTCGTATGCTTCAGACTACTCTGCTCCTCTTCGCCATTTGCATGTTTTTCTTTTTCCCCAATGTTTGGCAATATCTGATGTCATCCATCCAACGCCAAGCATGATGTCAATCACCTTCTCTACTGAGTCATCAAATTTGACGTTTCTGGTGAGGCCTTTCCATCCAACCTTCCCTTCTTGACCTTTTATGTGCTACGTTCTTCTGGACACGGCTTCTTTTCCTTCAAAACTTGAAACCGTGGAGCCCCGAGTACTCAAATCAGAAACGTCACTTTCTCTAGAAGCAGGCCAGCGACCCTTTCGCCCTGTCTCTGCTCCATCTCTTTGACTCTTCTAGATTTTATTTGAATCTGCTATCTAATAATATTGTTTTTCTCCGACGAGAGAAATATTATTTTTTCACTGGCTGCTACTCTACACACATGCTAGTTTCACACGTACGAATGAGGAATTCTTATTTCTTTATTTAGCTAACGCTTTCCCACCGATTAATAAACACGTGCGGTTTTCAGAACAAGGCGTCTATATAATATAAACCTCTTTCGCTCCCACCCTCAACACACGGAAGCACCAGCAACATCTCTACCGATCGAGTTAGCTACAAAACCAAAGAAAAAAAAATAGCCACAAAGATTAGACTAAAAATGGCCTCCTCCCTGGCCACTGCTAATTCCCTATCGTCTCCTCCTCCTCCTCCTCCTCACGTCGTCGAGGATTGTCGCGGTGCAATCCGCGTTATGAGCGACGGCACCATCCTGCGCTGTCCCGATCCCATCTTTCCCGTCTCCGTCCACGACGACGGCTCTGTGGAATGGAAGGACTCCCTCTACGATCCCCAGCACGATCTCTACCTCCGCCTCTACCGCCCCCGACGCAGTCAATCATCTGATTATAGCAATGAAAAGCTCCCCCTCCTCTTCTACTTCCACGGCGGCGGCTTCTGCATCGGCTCCCGCACCTGGCCCAACTTCCACGCCTGGTGCCTCCGCCTCGCGGCCGAGCTCAACGTGTTCGTCATCTCCGCCGACTACCGCCTCGCCCCCGAACACCGCCTCCCCGCAGCCATCGAAGACGGCGCCACCGCACTCTCCTGGCTCAAATCCCAAGCCGAAGCCTGCGACGGAGCCGACCCCTGGCTGGCCGAATCCGTCGACTTCAGCCACGTCTTCGTCTCCGGCGACTCGGCCGGGGGGAACATCACCCACCACATGGCCGTCCGGTTCGGGCCGGCCGGCTTGAACCCGGTCGGCGTCCGCGGGTTCATCCTCCTAATGCCGGCCTTCGGCGGGGCCCAGCTGACGCGGTCGGAGTCGGAGTGCCCTGCCGACGCGTTCCTGAACCGGGAGCAATCCGACCGGTACTGCCGCCTCATGCTGCCGCCCGGCGCGACGAAGGACTACCCGGTCTTCAACCCGTTCGGACCGGAGAGCCCGAGCCTGGGCCCGGTCGAGACCGGCCCGATCCTCATGGTGGTGGCCGAGCGAGACTTTTTGAGGGATCGGGAAGTGGACTACGTCATGAAGATGAGGGAACTGGGGAAGCACGTTGAGCTCGTCGAGTTCGCGGGGCAACAACACGGCTTCTTCGAGTTGGACCCGTACTCCGAACCGGTCCACGAGTTGATCCGGGTCATCGCCCGGTTCATGGACCACTTCGGACACGACTCCGACTGAACCGGTCCGGGACGGTTTGCGATGCGATGCGATGCGGCGATATATATATATATATATATATATATATATATATATATATATATATATATATATATATATATATATATACATGCTTGTTTGTTTGTTGACGGAATAAATGGGTTTTTTTTTTTTGTTTGTAATTTTCTTCCCTATTTCTCGTTTTTTCTTTTGTTTTTGTTGTTGAGGGCGAACGTTAGTATTTGCTCCTGCAGATAATAATAATGTAGTAATGTCACAAAAAAAATGGAAAAGAAATAAAAAATATGGAGAAATAGTTTTGTAAAATGAATGTTCTAAAACTAAAAAAAAATTAGAAGACCTTAGCAAGGTATTCGTAAAAATATAAAATAATTAAACTTCAAACTTGTAATTTCAAATGCCAATCATCAAATTTTCCGAGAAACCAATAAAATTGTTTGTGAATATATAAATGTGGAAAATCACTTAATTCGCATTCAATAAGCGCCACACCCTTCTAAGTCTTCAATACTCTAACAATTGTCAAAGTGTTTGCTAATGTGTTCTCCCAAGCAGCTTTTTGATACAATTATGTGCATAAAATCACCGTTTCACCGACTATTCACCGTATTTAAACTCAGATATTCTTTTTATGTATCAGATTCCATTTTTGCTAACCATATTTGTTTATCCTGCCATCCACCCTTCATTTTCTTCCAATATTTTTAGAACTGCAGAAACTTCTTGTCTTTATATGTCCTATATGATATTGACTGGATTAGTGTAAAATGCCTTGCTAGAACCCTAGCTATGTTGGAACAAAATTGAATCAATTTGGGACTTAAACCCTGTATGTTAAATTTCATTCCTTTTCTTATTAGCCCATTTTACCCTTAGCCCAGCCCAAAATAAGTCCATGTAGCTTCGCACTTGCGGACCGATCCATCGGGCCGAATAATTCAACAGGCTCAACACCTCAAATCTTAAAATATATTTTGTCAAAAGGTAAATTTAAAACTTTTATGTGTAATTTAGTTCAAAAATACAAGTTAAAAGTGTGTCGTATAGTAGCAGCTACGGCACATCATTTATATTCAGTCAATCATATATCTCATTTTGAAAAAAAAATATATATATATATAATAAACATATTTTTCTAAAAATTATCATATAATGGATAAATCTTAAGAAAGCAATTTGATTGGTTGGAGGCCCTATATCAGTATATGACTACTGTATTCTAAACTTTTTTGAGCGGTGCCAGGCACCTAGGTCAATTTTTACCTCCAAATTTCTCAATTGATAATTTTAAATATAGATATTGTTGAAAATTATTCAGATTTATCTTTATGCATTACTAATCTAGATGCACGAAAATTTTAATAAATAAAAATAAAAAATATATATAAAGAAAATGTAGTAATTGACCTATAATTATTTATATTCCATATTTGTAGATAAAAAATTAAATACAAACTTTTACTTCATTTCTGCTTCAAACTCAAAACTTAGAATCTTACGCTGAAACAGTCTTTTTTCTTGTCTAATAAAAGGTTTTAAAGAAAACATTCGAAATAAAATTTTATTAAAAACGTAAAAAACTTATCTGAATTATGAACAATTTTAAATTAATTATTTAATTTTTAAAAATTTTAATTTTATTATTTAATCTTTCAATTTGTTTGATGGTAATAAGAATAGTCATTTGGCTCCAAAGTTTAACATAATTACTGGATTTAATAAATTTATAATTATAAAAATTATATAAAATATACTAACTAAACACTTAAAAATAAACGATAGATTCAAATTTGAAAATCCCAACCGCTTCCTTTATTGTTTTTTGAAATGAACTTAATTAAAAATATAAAACAATTAGAACTTCGAGATCTCTAGATATCAACTATAAAGTCTTTCACTATTTGTATGAACAGTTGGTATAATATTTTTGTTGTACAATGCAATCTTTCATATTATTATAATTGATACTTAGTGTCCTTAGTGTTGAAAAAAAAATTAATGATTGATATTAGAGATTTTAAATTTAAAATTAAATTGAATAACATTTTATCACCCATTTGTCAAACAAGTGCAATGGATCTTTCTCATAAAAATATATATATATAAAAAAAAAAAACGTGTCCAACTGTCTCACAAAACAAGGAACGTGTTTAACGGGAAAAAAATGAGGATACATAAATCATAGATACCTCGTATTCTAGGTATACTGTTTTTTTTAAAAAATAAATTTAGATAGAGATATAAAATAATTAAATTTCAAAATTTAAAATTTTGATATTAATTATTAATTTTTTTTGTCATTTATGCAGGCAATCGATATACCGAAACTTTTTTCCTTTTTATATTTTCATTAGAATTGGCGTATAAATCATATCAACTAGTTGATAATAATGTTCATCTTTTAGCTGGTATCAGAAATTCTAAATTCGAATCTTACTATCTTTACAATTTTAACTAAATTTATTTTTAAAAGATTTGAACGACATAAATAATATTAAATAAATTATCATCTACTATTTTACCACAAGATAATCAAGTATAACAAATATATATATATATATATATATATATATATATATATATATATATATATATATATATATCTTTCATCACATCAAATTATATAAAAATAATATTTAAAAAATAAGAATAGGACAAAAATACCAAACAAGTCCTACTTGTTTCGCTCTTCTTTTTTTTTAATAAATAAACTTAAAATAGAAATATAAAATAACTAAATTTAAATTTTAAAATTTTGAATATTATTTATTAAGTCATTGGTCAACTGGATTAAATGTTATGGGTGAATTTTGAACACATTATAACGCTTCAACTCTTAGTCAGAATTAAGTGACGTAAACGAAACCTAAGGAGGGAAAATTTCAATATTGTTCGCTCGTGTTTTAGATGCTGCTTTTCAAATTAGTCTCCAAAGTATTAATAGGATCGGAATCACAGAGCAGTTACTTAGATTTTACAAATATATTCTTTGAAAAAAAATAAAAAAAAATTGTTAATTATTTATAATTTATACTAACCAATTCAATTTTAGCACTGCCGTAATAAAACCACTGTATAGATGAGATGAGGCAACGGAACCCCGAGAAGATTAAGAATTCCAAATCAGGACTTATTGGAATGGAGGCACTAATTAGGATAAAAGTAGAACGAAGTGTGGCTCGATCACGCGCCTTAGCTATAATAAAGCATTAAAACATTCGAGTGCGACCTTTCTAATTAGGGCGGCGTGGCCCGAGGGACCGGTTCAGATCGAGTCGGTTCCGAACTCGTCCATGAACCGCTTGATGAGCCGGACCAGCTCCCCGGCCGGTTCGGACCAGGGCTTTCTAGCGAAGAAGGCGTGCTCCTGCCCCTCGAACTCCGCGAGCTCAACGCGCTTCCCCAGCTCCCTCATCTTCGTAGCGTAGTACACGTTCCGATCCCTCAGGAGATCTCGCTCGGCCGCCACCACGAGGACCGGACCGGTCTCGACCGGGCCCAGGCTCGGGCTGTCCGGTCCGAACGGGTTGAGCGCCGGGTAGTCCCTCGTCGCGCCGCGCGGCAGCATGAGGCGGCAGTACCGGTCGGCCACGTCCAAATTCAGGAATGCGTCGGCCGGGCACTCTAGTTCCGACCGGGTCCGGTCGACCCCGGCGAGGGCCGGCATTAGGAGGATGAACGCGCGGATGCGGACCGGGTTCAGGCCGGCCTGTCCGAACCGGACGGCCATGTGGTGGGCGATGTTGCCCCCGGCGGAGTCGCCGGAGACGAAGGCTCTGCTGAAGTCGGCGGATTCGGCCAGCCAGGGGTCGGCTCCGGCTCCTGCTCCTGCTCCTGCTCCGGCGCTGGCTTCGGCTTGGGACTTCAGCCAGGTGAGTGCAGTAGCGCCGTCTTCGATGGCGGCAGGGAGGCGGTGCTCGGGAGCGAGGCGGTAGTCGGCGGAGACGACGAATACTTTGAGCTCGGCTGCGAGGCGGAGGCAGCAGGCGTGGAAGTTTGGCCATGTCCGAGAGCCGATGCAGAAGCCGCCGCCGTGGAAGTAGACGAGCACGGGGAGCTTTTCATTATTATAATCAGATGATGATTGACTGCGTCGGGGACGGTAGAGGCGGAGGAAGAGACCGTGGGTCGGGTCGAAGAGAACGTCCCTCCACTCGACGGAGCCGTCGTCGCGGTCGGGATCGATGGGGAAGATGGGGTCCGGAGAGCGGCGGACGGTGCCGTCGCTGAGGAGCTGCAAGCAGCCGCGGCAGTCCTCGACGACGTGGGGAGGAGAAGACGAGGAGGAGGACGACGACGGCATGGCGGCGACGGAGCAGCAGGAGGAGGATCGAGGAAGAGGTGGTAGTTGTGGCTAAATATGTTTTGACTCGTAAGTCCGGGTGATGGTACTTTTATAATGGAAAATTAGTAGAAAAAACAAAAAAATGTGTACTTTTACAATGAAAAACAAAAATTATAGGACAAAAGTTACATGAGCACCACTACCAAACTAATTAGAAGATGCGGATGTGCCCCGTGGCGAAGCCATGTCCACATCTATTAGTTTGGAAATGGTACCAACCAAAACTTTACCTAGAATTAAATTGCTATACGATTAATAATATTAGTTAAGCATATGCGCTTCGCTGAATTAACTAAAAAATAATTAAGTATTAGACATAATATATTATATTTAAAACGTAAAAATAATTATACATATTGTATTTACTTTAAATTAGTTTATAAAAAAAGTACATAATATTAAAAAAAAAAATAGACTATATTGAAAGAATCAGTATTTATAGAAATTTTAGGGACAAAAAAAAAAATAACTATGATAGTAAATCTGCCGGACAAAATCTATTCAAAATCTTTAAAAATTAATAATTTTTAAAAATATCACATCAATCAAATTGAATTAGAATTTATAAAATAAAATATCACATCAAATCACTTAGGGATAAAAAAAGTAAGTAGGTATAATAGTAAATCTCTCATAATATGATAAAATTCGTTTAAAATATGTAAGAATTAGTAAATATCACATCAAATCGTAAGGAAAGAAAAGAGAGTAACACAATATCACATCACATTAAATAAAAATTTTAGGAATAAAAAAAGCAAGTATGTATGATAGTAAATTTGTCATAATCTGATAAAATCTGTTTAAAATATATAGGAATTAGTAAATATTTATCACATCAAATCGTAAAATCTGCTATAATTTTTTAAAATTTGTTGAATTTTTTTTGAAATTAACATATTTGGCAATATCACATGACATCAAATCTAATCCAATCCTACAAAATCTGACACAATCCTACAAAATCTGACATGGGAAAGAAAGGAGCAATTATTATACCAAAATATAACACAATCTTACAAAATCTGTAAATATTTTTTGGAAATTAACCATATTAGAAACTATCACAATTGATGATAGGGAGAGGAAAAGGAAATCTGTCATAATCTTAGAAAATATCTTTGGAAATTAACCATATCAGCAATATCACATCACATCAAATCAAATCAAATATATCTATAGTAATTTTAAAGGAGTAGCTATGATAGCAAATCTGACATAATCAAATAAAATCTGTTAAAAATCTTTAAAAATTTATCATTTTCGAAAATATCACATCAATCAAATCTGACACAATCCTACAAAATATATTAATATTTTTTTGCAAATTAACCATATCATGAATTATCACATTTTATGATACATCAATCAAATCTGACACAATCCTACAAAATCTGTTAATATTTTTTTACAAATTAACCATATCAGGAATTATCACATTTGATGATAGAAAAATATGGCATCTATAGTAATTTTAGAGAGAGAAAAGAAAGAAAAAATTATACCAAAATATGATATAATCCTACAAAATCTGTTAATATTTTTTGGGAATTAACCATTAGCACGAACTATCGCATCTAATGATAGGGAGAGGAAAAGAAAATTTGACATAATCTTAAATATATTAAATTGAAAATTTTCACACCTTGGTATTTTAAATTGAAAATTTGACATTTAAAATTAAACAATATCACATCAAATTTATACATATTTAATAAAATAAAGTACAAAGAGGAGCAATTATATCAAAATATGACATAATATTAGAAAATGAGAAAAAAGAAATCTGACATAATCCTTCAAAATCTGTTAATATTTTTTAAAAATTAACGATATCTGTAAATATCACATCTAATGATAGGGAGAGAAAAATAAAATCTGATATAATCTGGAAAAATCTATTAGATTTTTTTTAAATTTAACCATATCTGGAAATAATACATCACATCAAATATATATCAATTATAATGAAAATTTTCATTGTTAAATCTTAACTTAATTTTTCATATATTAATTTTAAATTTAAATTTTAAAACATTGGTATTTTGACTTTAAAATTTGAGAAAATATAATTTAGTGTATAAAAATCTTTAAATTATATATATATATATATATATATATATATATATATGGAAGAATTTTAAAAATTAACAATTTCTGAAAATATCATATCAAAATATCTGACATAATCTTACAAAATCTGTTAAAATTTTTTTTCTTGAAATCTTAAGGAGAGCAAAAGAGAGTAGCACTTTGAAAATTAACCATATCTGAAAATATCACATCAAAGAGAGTAACTATGATTACAAATCTGTCATAATTGTATAAAATCTGTTCAAAATTTTAAAAAATTAACCATATCTGAAAATATCACATCAAATCGAATCAAATAAGTATTTGTAGACATGATGAGTATTTATTTAACCAGATTTGAAAATCTATAGTAATTTTAGAGACAGGAAAAGAGATGAGCAATTATATGAAATATATGACATAATATTACAAAATGAAGAAAAGGAAATATGACATAATCTTACAAAATTTGTTAATATTTTTTGAAAATTAACCATATCTGAAAATATCATCTATAGTAATTTTAGAGACAGGAAAAGAAATAAGCAATTATACCAAATATGTCATAATATTACAAAATGAAGAAAAGGAAATCTTTTAAAAAATATCTTGCAAATTAAATATTTAAAAAATTTAAATTATTAATTAAAATCTTAGAAAATATTTTGCAAAATAGAATTTTTTTTTAAAAAAAAAAAATAACCCAAAAAAACCCTTGTAAAATATTTTTCAAAATAAATTCTTAAAAATATGAAATTGTTAATTAAATTCTTAGAAATTATTTTACAAAATAAATATATAAAATAAAATTTAGAAAAAATCAAGAAAAATAAACATGAACTTCACTGCTAATCATCAATAATTCACATACTATCGCACGCGCACAGAGCATGGTGAGGGCTGAGATGTAGCTGAAGAACCACGCGAAAAGAGCAAGCACTGCGGAGGTAGTGTAGCGGCTGCATGCGGTCTCCGTGTACCTACACATATTCACGTCTCTTTACAGGATGGTCGCCACTGCTAGAGAAGAACACCCTGCATGCTCCTAATGTCGACATACAGTATAGTCACCTGCAATTTGATTATCAGGTTAATTAATTATTACTGCGCAGTTTGATAAAGAAGCTTTCATCGTCACCGTCATAACCACCTCCCAAGTCATCGTCGCTGTCGTGACCGTCATTGATGCTGCCCAAGGTGTCATTACCGTGACTACTTTCGTCGACCGCCGTTGATTCCGCCCAAGAGAGAGAAGGAGGTTCAGAATCTACTCAAACTTACAACTTAATAGTAAAAAAAAAAAAAAAAGGAAAAATGTAACAAATCCAAAAACTACTCCTATAATCAAAACCCAGATAATAATTTTGCCCAAAAAATCACCTTTTGACCTCAAAATGGAACAGAAAAACAAAAACAACTCCCCTGTTTCAAAAAAAAAAAAAGAGATTAAAAAACTCACCTTGGAGACTCCCCATGTTCCCAATCTCCACGGGGATCTTCCCGGAGAGGTTATTGACATTGTGGTAGAGATCTGTGAGCTCTACCTAAGCTCGCAATCTCCGCGACCGCGCTTAATTAATATTTACAAATAACTACCCAGAATAACATCAAATAGCACCACTACTATTTTTCTCTTCTTTTTTCGACTTCCTGTACCTCAGCTTCATTTCCCCTCTTCAATTTATCTTACCCCTACCTCACTCCCTCCCCACCCCCCTTCCCTCTTCTCACTTCACCAACTCCGAGACCCACCCCAAATCCGGTGCAGGCGCCCGGGTAGCCGAGGGCGTCTCCTTGCTGAGCTTCTCGAAGATCTTCGCCCTCGGCGCCCTCCCCGACTCCACCCTCTCCACCGCCTCCGCGTCTCCCTCCGCATTCACCTTCTCCATCCGCACACCACGTCCCACCGCCCTCGTCGGCGTCATCGGGAAGCTGCAGAACCCCACCGCCGCAGCTGTGAAACCCTCAAGGGCTCGGCAGCGACTCCACCTTGCTCAGCTGCACTTGCCTCAACGACGCCACCAAATCACCCACCGCCGGCCACGACGCCCTCATTACTGCAGCCGCTGCCCCGGGCGACATCGGTGGCGACTCCGATAGGGGGGACACCGGCGGCGACATCAGCGTCGACATTGGCGACGACGACATCAACCCCTTAGCATTGTACGCCGCCTCCACCGCGTGGTAGCGCAACGGCGACCCATCGTACGACTCAACAGAAGCCGCGGCCGCGGCCGCCGTGCTCCCTGGTCCGGTTCCTCCTCTGGGGCTAGCGTGCTAGGGCGGCAAAACCCTAAGCTGGTCGGGGGTGTGAGGACCCGAAATTCCCACGTAAGGATTACTGTTTGTTTGGCAGCTTCTGGAAGCCTTTTGTTGAGTGTGGAGGCTTTGCGCGCAAATCGGACTTCAAAACCGGACTCAGCGCGAAAAATGGATCGAGTTGGTGTGTTCGGATGCCCCCGTAAATTTTTAGAAATGGATTCTTGCAAAATGGACTTCGTATTTGGATTCAGCGCGGAAAAACGTTGGAAATCGACTATTTGGTTGTATTTTTCGGAGTCCGGATGATCAAAAACGGGCAACCGAAAGTTTTGGGGATTTTCGGGTGCATGAATAGGCTGTGGACCGGGGGTGCCACGTGGCGTCACCCCATTGGTTCGGTGTTGGGAGTGTGGTCCATTAGGCATGCTAGGCTGCCACATGGCTAGCCATGATGGGCCAGCCGTACTTCACGTGGGGTGGAGTGTGGGAGAGGGAGAGAGAGAGGATTGTTTTAATTATTTTTTTTTCCTTTCTTCTTCTTCCTCCTCTTCTTCTTCCTCTTCTTTTTCTTCCTCCTTCTTCCTCCATGGACCATGGATTGTTGGAGGGTTTTGTGCAGAGCATCACCAACATTTCTTCTTCAAAATCATCATCTTGGGTGAGCCATTGGAGCTAGCTTGGTCATCTTCTTCTCCATGATGGAGCACAAGCACCATTGCTGGATTTTCAGAGCTCCACCGTCGCGTTTCAGTGCAAAAATTTCCCAGGACTCATTTCTTGGAGTTTTGAGCTCATTTTTGGTTCTACGTTTTCACAAGAGGTAAGGCTACAATCTTTGTATTCAACTCTCCCCCCAGATCTCATGTTTTTACAGAGTTTTAAGGCCATCTTTGGAACCCTTCATTTCAGTCTGGAATCCTGAACAGTCCTCAGTGTTTTGGCCTTTCTGGGCAGTAGGATGGGAATATTTGGATGATTTTTGCGGGGAAATTTCCAGAACTCGAAGATCTACAATATTTGTATGTACCATTTTCCCCAGATCTGAGTTTTTATTAGGGTTTATGCATGATCTTTGGAGCACCTTGCTGCATTCGTGTACAGATGGAACTTGGTGGATAGTTCAAAGTATTTATGGGTTTTCTCCTTCATCCGAGCATGAAAATTGGAGTTCTTTAACTCAATTTGTATCTACTCTCGACAAGGAATCCAATGGTACCTCTCTTGTAGGATTTGGAGTACGTTTGGTTAGGTAAAATTAATAATCTTTTCAAGTGCTATTTTATGGATTACTGCAGTCCCTGTTTTAATTTGGATTTGAGCAATGCTCCTTGGAATGCAGATAACTTTCTGGATACAAGGTCTTTTTCAGAAATTTAAGTTGGGACTTCTTCTTAACTTCAAGGTGAGCAAATTCTCTTTTGCGATCTGTGGATAAATTCCTTTGGAAAAACCTCTAATTAAGCTTGGAAATGCTAGCAAGTTTATGTTAACAGTTTTTGGGCAGCATTGTGAATTTTGCTTCGTTTGAATGTTAAGGGAAATTAATGGTGGATTTTTGGGGACTTGAAGACATTTGTATGAAAGAGGAGATCTTTGTTTTACTGTTGGAGACTTCATCTTGAGGTATTTGAGGTTGCACATACCTTTTATTTAATCTTGTTGCACTTGCTGAAATTCTGGATTTTGAGTGCGCAGTGTGCATTGTTTCAGTGATTGCGCCCAATCCGTGAGGCGGATTTGGATGATTTTCGCGGCATCGGTCTCCTAGGAGGATAAGGATTACTCACGCCAAATTTCAACTACAGCGGGCAGCGGATCGTCAAGTTTCAGGTGGGTGGTTGTGCTTTGCCGAAAACATCGATTTACCCACTCGGGCTATTGGTTTCCCTCATGGCATTGTGGTTGATGTTCTCTTCTCCTCGGTATAATATGCTTGGATATCCATGTTTAGATTAAGTTAATTGATTCTCAGTGTATACATGAGTGAATGAATAGTTTGATTGATGTTGTATTATCCCATATGAAGTTGATTATAAGTGATCATCCTTTAACCTATGTTATGTGAGGGTAATTGGGAAATTAATCTTTAGCCTACACTTTGTGATGAATGGTTAACCTAATTATGGTGAATGATGGTGATAGTTATATGTAAATGATTTTAGTTGATTTATGTGAAGGATATGGTTGCTATGTAGGAAGGGATTGTTATGACTTTATGTGAATGTCATATGGCCTAGGTGTGAATGGCTATCCAAGGTAAGTGAGGGTGATCTTATTAAATGATTCTATGTGCATCCTATGTGAGAACAATAAAAGTTGTTGAACCTTAGTCTATTCATTGGTGATAGTGGATTGAATGACCATATTCAAGTAATGTTAAATGATCTTTGGCAAGTCTATATGTGAATGGATGTTTCATTCGAGGGTGGTTAGTGGTTTGTGTGAGAATAACTGACTACATTAATCTTGATCTATCTATGTGAGATTCACTCTTTATGAAAGTAATGATTGTCATTTATCTCCTGATTCATGTTTGGTGCAAAGCATGTTGGATACTATTCTCACTTTATTTCCAAATGTGAAAGGTGCATACTTGTGTAGACTTGATGTATGCTATGTTAACATCCAATCCTTTTATGAGATTGATTATGTAATTTGGATAGCATGCTCTAATAAATGTAAGAACATCGACACCTGTTTACTTTACATCATCTTGGGACATCTTCATGCTTGTATGGTCATCTAGATAGGCCACCTTTTTCTGCTACACTATCATGTTGGACTTGACTTAGGAGAAACCATGCTTTATACTTTTCTCCTTTTCATTTTAGACTCTAGGTATTTGTGGCTCGGGCTTTTTCTGCTACACTATCATGTTGGACTTGACTTAGGAGAAACCATGCTTTATACTTTTCTCCTTTTCATTTTAGACTCTGGGTATTTGTGGCTCGGGTGCGAGCAGGGAGTTTGGGATAGTGTAGTCAGGTTTCTGGAGATTTGGGACAGGCAGGGCCTGATGGCAGGGATTGCGGCAACCGCGAACTGTGGGCGGTTGACCGGGTTATTATTATTACATCAGATTGGAGGTGAGGGATCGGGCTTCCTTAGTGGATGGTTTTTCCCACTTACTTAGAGTCTTGATCCAGTCCTGCTGATTTATGATACTTATGTTACTGGATACTGAGATACTTTACTCGTGTGGGTCGCTCCCCTCGAGTGCCACTCCGGAGTAGGCTTTAGACCGTGTTGGGTGCCGGTCAGACCGTGTTGGGTTCCGGTCATTTGGACAGTGGAGACACTGAGTTCGTGAGATTGATGACAGAGCAGGCAGTACCAGTGTTTACTGGTGTATTGATTGGGTTTGGTCAGGCAGGCTTTGACTTTCTTAGGCATACTTTTAGCTATTCTTTTAGCTGGGCATTTTAGGGGCATTTTAGTGGTAGCTCTCTTTTATCAGTAGTTCTGTTTATAGCTTACCACCTCTCTTATTCTTTTTCTTGCCTCTGGTAGACTTGTGGGTACGTCGGGGTTTGAGGCTTTACCCACAGGGGGAGGCTACTGGTTTTACTAGTAGTTCTCACCCCCATTGTTGTTTTTTCCCTTTCCTCCCTTTGTTTTGCAGTGTCTGCTGCGGGAGTTGCGGATCTTCGGTTGACGGTCCGAGGCGAGGGAGTCGCGAGATAGATCCCTACCAGTGTTGATTCCTACAGTGGGATAGTTGTACCAACCCGGATTGTGGGTTTCACTGTACTCAGTTGTATTTTATTATTTTAGTTATCTCCCTTTTTGGATTGGTAGATGTTGTATAGGTGGCTTTTACTTGTATTACAGTTTCGGTGGATCAGATTATTGTATTATTATTTTTGGGAGATTGATATTGTACTTTTATTTTTCAGTTGTATAGTGATTCGGGTTTTTATTACAGCAGTTTTTCTTCAGCTCTGATATCTGTTTAGTCGTTAGATGGTACTTTGCAGGTTGGACGCTTCACTTATGCGGGGTTCCGCATAGGTGACGGATCTGTTGGCGAGCCCGGGTCGCAGTTTCGACCCCCGAGGCGTGACAATGTGACACCCCCGGAATTTGGATTAGTCCTCTATATAAATGATATAATAGGACTAAATCTCTAACCCGGCTATAGCATTTTGGATGGTAGCAAGATCCAAGAGGAACATGAGAGTTAAGCGTGCTAGAGCTAGAGTAGTTCTAGGATGGGTGACCCCCTGGGAAGTGGGGCGTCACAGTTGGTATCAGAGCCATTCACCAGCCGGAAATGTGAGATGAGTCTCGGCTGAGCCAGGGTTATATAGCGGGTAGAGCGAGGCTCCCCGGCTAATGACCGTTGTGAGTGGAGTGCAGCTCCTCACAAGGTCGGCTAAGGCTAGCGAGACGAGTCTCACATCGCCTGGTGCTTGTGAGTGTGCTTGAGCCTGACGTGGACGTCAGGGCTTAAAGGGGGGAAGAATGTGACACCCCCGGAATTTGGATTAGTCCTCTATATAAATGATATAATAGGACTAAATCTCTAACCCGGCTATAGTATTTTGGATGGTAGCAAGATCCAAGAGGAACATGAGAGTTAAGCGTGCTAGAGCTAGAGTAGTTCTAGGATGGGTGACCCCCTGGGAAGTGGGGCGTCACAGGGGGTGTGGGCGAAGAAGCAGACCCTACGGCGGCACGCGGTGCCGTCCTTGCAGGGCTGGGTGCGATACCTGGACGAGTAGTGCCAGCACTCGAACACCCCGTGCGCGAACTCGCAGGCGTCCCCGCACTTGCAGCTCCCCTTGTGGAAAAACGAGAGAGAATGAGAGAAGGCTAGGAGAGAGAGCGGGCGAAAGCTAGGAGTCACAGATTGAGAGAGAGAGAGAGATGGGGAAGAGTCACAGAGAGAGAAAGAGGGGGGGTTCACAGAAAGAGGGAGAGAGAGAGGGGGGGAGAAGGCAAGGAGTCAGGGGGGAAGGCTAGGAGTCACAGAGAGAAAGAGAGAGGTTCGGTCAGCAAAATGCATAGGAGCGTGCCACGTCAGCAATTCGGAGAAGGTTAGAAGCGCCACGGCAGCAAAATGCACAAGAGAGCACCACATCAGCGAAATGCATAGCAACGCGCCACGTCAGCCCGAAGGAACCGTCAAATAGATCTTGTATAGATAAGTTAATAATGCTATTAAATTTTAAATTTTTAAATAAATATATATGTAAATATGATAGAAAATTTGATAATACTTACTAACTTCAATATGGTAAAAAATTCATAAGTATGTGTTGGGGTCGAAAATACCGGTCGTCGATCGGCCCCGGAAAATGTTTGATCTTCTGAGATGTGATGCGCCGCGTGCCAATAGATCAAGCGATCGGACCGAAGAGGAATCTGCTCGGCCGGATTCTTCTCACTTTAACTCTCGTATCCGTCCGGCTTAAATTTACCGAATCGGGATATGAAGATAGAGAGAGACTGAGTACAGTCTAGAGTAGCCGACCCAAATGATAGAGACAGTGATTTGACACGGCTAAGGAGCCGATTAGAAATTTATATTGATGGAAAAGGGGATACAAGAAGAAAAGGGATAGAAATTATTAATAGCACCAAGTCATTTGGTGCTATCAAGTTTTCTACCCTTAGATCAATCCATTTAATCAATTTCACCCGTTAGATTTTACTATTTCTCCAACCACTCATTAAATCCAAGGGACCCACTATCATCTAAACCACACATATTTTAATCCAAGAGTTAAAAACTTAATAGCACCAATGACTTGGTGCTATATATTAATAACATTCCAGCCTAGCTCTCTCTCTCTCTCTCTCTCTCTCTCTCCTCCCTATATATATATATATATATATATAATAATATATATATATATATATATATATATATATTAGAGCTCTTATACTTGTACAAGTACATAAACTTTTGTGCTTGTGATTTTATCACCGTTAGATCTCACTCATCTCGAGATCCGTGCTTTATTAACGGGAGACTCTGACGGAGAGACTCTATTACTGCACGTGATTCGTGCTCACTCTGGCAAACCCTCTCCCTCTCATTCTCTTTCTTTCTCTTGCAGACACACACACTCTCTCTCTCTCACCTTTTCCATTTTCTTTTCCCTCTCCCTTTTCCTCTCTCCGCCGGTGATCCCCCTTCCTGCTCCGACGCTGCCGCAGCTTTGCTACTTTGCACGAGTCAAGTATGGAGCTTATGCCTATCTTCCTCTCTCCCCTCTCTCTCTGCTGGTGCTTCGGTCCCTTCCTCGATCGAACCGAAGCTTCGACGATGCCACGGCTCCCCAACCTTGTGCAAGTTGATCCCAGACAAGGTGAGAGGCGTCAATCGAGTATAGGGTATGCACGATTTTTAAATTTTTAATTTTTTTTTCCCAGAAGTCAAAGCATGATTTTTTTTTTTTTTTTTTTTTTTTTTTTTTTTTTTTTTTTTTTTTTTTTTTTTTTTTTTTTTTTTTTTTTAGAGTTGTTGAGGTTAAAAAATTCACCACATAAGAAAATGGCACGTGGCCCTTACCATCGGTTGAGGATATCCGCCGATAGAAGAGTTAGTCAACGAAGAGGGACCCGTGTCTTAACCAAGACCGACCTCAACCGAAGGCAAAGGAGCCGCCTCAGTGGAATGGCGAAAAGAGGCGAGGCCAGGCTTGACTCTCGGCTGCTCGGGCCGCAAAAGAAAAGAACTTGAAAGGAATGGATGCGAGATCCGACCCCGAATCTCATAACTAACTTTGGAATGGCAAGTGGCGTCCCGCATTGGAAAGAGCCGAGAATTCTGCTTCAGCGCATAGACTTGGGGATGAACGTAGACGGAAAACAACCATTATCCAATTAAGGAAATCGATCCAAAAGGAAGGTGGCTGAGAAATTCGCGATGATTCTCCTTAAGATACGCCGATTACCCAAATCGTCGATCATACGCTTAGTTCGGACATGTATAATTAATCGAACCACCGAAGGAAAAGGGATCATGCAACCTCGTAAGCCAGCGACCACTCATACTTTTCAATATGAATATCTTTCATACCTGCATCTACCGCTTTTCTTACCGCTTTCCAAGCTAACCTTTCATACCCGCATCTACTGCTTTTCTTACAGCTTTACTAGAAGTAGACTTACTTGTAATCGGTTCCTGTAACCCCCTTTGAGCAATACAATTTTCAAATAGGTTGTTCAGCCGTGTCAATTCCTGTCTCCAGTTCCCAGTTCGGCTCCTTTAGGCCGAACTCTGTGAGAGTTTGATTGAGAAGAACCTGCCGAGCAGATCCCTCATCGGCCCGATCGCTTGATCCCTTTTTAGCATGCGACGCATCACACTCAAAGGGTCAACTCGAGGGTCGATCGCGGACCGCACCCGGTCCACGGTTAGCGCGGTTTCGGCCCCAACAAGAGTCCAGCACTATTTTTTAATTTTTTTAATTTTTTGTAATTTTTGTAATTTTTAATGCTTTAATTCGTATTCTTGATACACAAAATTACTTCCGGATATACCGACACTTGTAGAAATCTTACTTAAATTCATAATCTTCTAATTCCCTTTTTTTTTTTACTTGCACATATTTTTTAAATTTTTATAATTTTTTTTTTTTTCCCGGGAGCAAGCATGATTTTTTAACTTTTTTTTTGGGGCCGGGGGGGGGGGGGGGGGGGGGGGGGGGGGGGGGGGGGGGGGGGGGGGGGGGGGGGGGGGGG
>CM055065.1:1746910-1799410 GCA_029204045.2 Tillandsia leiboldiana
CTCCCTGCCGCCATAGAAGATGGCGCCACCGCGCTCTCCTGGCTCAAATTTCAAGCCGAAGCCGAAGCCGAAGCCGAAGCCGAAGCCGGCGCCGGAGCAGACCCCTGGCTGGCTGAATCCGCCGACTTCAGCAGAGTCTTCGTCTCCGGCGACTCCGCCGGGGGTAACATCGCCCACCACATGGCCGTCCGGTTCGGGCCGGCCGGCCTGAACCCGGTCCGGATCCGCGGGTTCATTCTCCTAATGCCCGGCTTCGGAGGGGCCGACCGGACCCGGTCGGAATTAGAGTGCCCGGCCGACGCGTTCCTCACCCTTGAGCTACTCGACCGGTACGCCCGGCTCGCGCTGCCGCGCGGCGCCGCGAGGAACCACCCGATGTTCGACCCGTTCGGACCAGAGAGCCCGAGCCTGGGCCCGGTCGAGACCGGTCCGGTTCTCGTGGTGGCGGCCGAGCGAGATATCCTGAGGGACCGGGACGTGGAGTACGTGGTGAAGATGAGGGATCAGCTGGGGAAGCGTGTGGAGCTCGTGGAAATCCAGGGGCAAGAGCACGGGTTCTTCGCGACAAAGCCGTGGTCCGAGCCGGCCGGGGAGCTGGTCCGGATCATCAAGCGGTTCATGAACGAGCTCAGCAATGAATTGGTGTGAACCGGATCAACAATTAATCAATTTCGCGGGCTTTTGGTCCTAGCAACAAAATTGTCTACTCTCGATCTTTTGTTAACTGTAGTAGCAACCGACGAATAATTAGAGTACTGATTTGAATATCTGAAGAATTTTATTACAATCGTGCTATATATGTACACCAATTAATTTAGCTATGTGATCGAGTCCCCCAATATCCAACTGGGGGTGCCAATGGGAGTGCCAATTAAGTGAGACTCTATTTGGCGCGCTGAATCTGAGAAAAAAAAAAAAAAAATCATTTTATTGGACATTAATACTTAATAATAATATCTTACTAAGTTTATACATTCTAGATAAAATTATTTTATAGAAACACTATATACAATATAGAGTTTGGCTTGAATACTATCGGTACCAAACGAATTTTATTGTTATCGATTTATTTTCGATGATGAAACTTTTCAGTCGTCAATCGGCACGATTAAATATGAACTAAATTATTTAAAATATTTAAAAATTAAATTTTTAATTTTTTCAATATCGTTGATCTAATAATCAATGATTTGTAAAATTTATAATTTTAATAAATGAGGTGCTTATTTATTTAATGGTATAAAAAAAATTAAATCAATTAAATTTTAAATAGAAAACTTTTTAAATTATTTAAAACAAGACCTATAATTATCTTGATCTCGATTTCAATAATTTTATCGTAATTTTTTAAAGAATATTTATTTTTAACTGTTTATTTTTTTATTGTTACATAAAAAAAAATAATATCAAAAAATATAAAATTTGATTTGTAAATACTTTAAGTGATTAAAATTATTTCAAAAAATACCGGTCTTCAATTTTGATGTTCCATCATAAAAAACAAATCGATAGCAGATCCATTTGCTATTGATAATATTTCGGCTCATAGAATATATACTATAAAACAACATTATTAAATTTTCATGTTCTACAAAATATCCTTCATGCACCAACCATTAATTAATTTTCATCTAGCCAAGTATAAGAGATATATACTATACTTTATTATTATTATTATTATTTCAAGTGATCGAGAATTTTTGTTTTACAACTTCACAGAGTTGTTGGAGGTCCAAAGTCCATGCAATTTTATATTTTGTGGGCTGCTTTGGTTTTCCTTTTAATGGCTTGAAACTTAAACGACACTTTCACCACGCAAGTGAGAATTCATTTTATTTTATCTTTTTTCTTTTGAGCACGCATGCAAAAGTGACTGACACCGGAGATCATATAAATAAAATAATAATTTAAAAGCTCAATTTTAATTATCTATTATATATTTTTAATAAAAAATAATAAAGTAGGTAAGAATGATAGTAAAATAAAATAAAATTATAATAAAAATAGAGTGATCGATCAAAATAATCAAAATATTTTATTATCTAAAATAGACTCCGTGTGAGAAAAAATAATGTATAATTGATAATATAATATGATTAGTGTTGTGGTAGTCCTATTACCAAAAATATATAAATTTAGGCTAAACTTGATCTAGCTCTACCAAGGCTAAACGTGTTTATACTTTGTCATCTCTTAGCCTAAGGCTAAAGTTTGTATTTTTTTTTTTTTTATTTTTTATTTTTATGTTAAAATTTGTTATTAAATAAGATAATAAAGCTGTATATTACGCAAACCCAAAGCTAATAAAGTGTAAATTTAAAAAATTGTTGTCTGCGGTCCTCCAATGGAGTATATGAATTCAGCCATAGTGGACTATAATATATTTATATGTACAATAATTTGAATTTTATATATTTAAATTAAATATTTGTTCGAGTCGAAAAGATTGATAAAAAAAAAAAAAAAATCGATCAATATAGCCAGTAAATTTAAATGTAAATCTCGGAAGAAAATTATGGCACCTTAATAATTTCATATCGAATGGGAATAAAATTGTGATTAGATATATAAGAGATCACGAACACTAATAATAATGAATAGGCATAAGCATTTTTATTTGGTGGTTTGGACCCAACGAGTTATTATTGCTAGCAGGTCGGATCGTTACATTAGGTATCAGAGCTAATCACTTGCTGGAAGTATGTGATGAGTCTCGACTAAGCTAAGATCTGAATGATAAGGTAACAAGCTATAAGGTGACATACTCTATCAAAGTCTAAATAACAAGTTTAGCAAGACAAATTTCACATCGCCTAGTGATTGGGCTGACGATAATGAGTTGTGTGAGTGATTGGACTGACGAGAACGTCAGGTTTAAAATGGGGAGAGTGACATCTCAATAATCCCACGTATATAAGAGATCATGAACATTATTAATAATAACTTAACTTAAATATTTTGAGCTGGCGGTTTGGGTTGGGCTATATGGGCTTAAGCATTTTAGGCTGGTAGTTTTGACCGAATTATGTATTTGATTGGACTGACGAGAACGGACTGCGTATGTGATTGGACTGACGAGAATGTCAGGTATAAAATAAGAAGAGTCTATGATATCTCAATAATTCCACGTATATAAGAGACCATAGACACTATCAATAATTAATGGATTTAAATATTTTGGACAAGTAATTTTGGTCCAACAAATTATTATTATTAGTGAACCGAATTATTATAGAAATAATCAAGTAATACACCATTGCCAAAAACAGTGAACAGTCTCAGAAAGAATCTCTACTTGTATAAATATGCAAATTTTTCTCTAAAGAATAGTCCTTCCGTAAGACGAAACGATTACAGCTTTTCCAAATAAGTTTATTTTTAAATAAAAATAAATAAATAAAATGAATAGTATATTATTTTTTAAAAATAAATAAATAAATAAATCGCTTTTGGCGGGCTTTCGGTCACAGCGACAACAATTGTCTGCTCTCGTTGTTTTTGGTAGCCCAATAAATAGACTGATTTCCTACAGAACAGTGATGAAAGATTAAATGCAAAATTAGTTATTTATTTTGGAGTTTTTTATTATTATTATTTTTCTGTTGAGAATGCTTTGTTTAATATTGTTGGGGTCAAAAAACACTGCTAATCATTGACCTGCGCTGGTTCGCGTACGGCCTCCGAATTGATTGACCTTCTGGGTGTGATACGTTGCGTGCCAAACGATTAGGCCGAGGGGGATCCGTCCGGCCGGATTCTTCTCAATCAAATTCTCAACAAAGTTCGATCTAGAGGAGCCGAACTGGGGTATAGAGACTTGGATTAATACGGTCGAAAGCCGATTGAAAATTGTATTGTTTGGAAAAAAGATTGTAAGAAACGATTACAATTAAGACTACTCCTAGAAAAATTATAAAGAAAGTTGTAAAAAAAACTGTAGATGCGGATATGAAAAATTATAAATTTAGTTTAGAAAATCTGTAAATCTATATATTGAAGGTATGGAAAAGCATGTGGTCATTGACTTACGAGGTTGCAGGACCTCTTTTTTCTCAATAGTTCGATTATTTAAACTCGCTCGAACAAGGTGTATGGTCGCCGTTTTGGATGATCGGCGTAACTTAAGAGGAATTAACGCGTATCTCTCAACTACTTCCTTTTGGATTGATTTTTCTCGATTGAATAGTAGCTCTTCTCCGTCCAAGTTCATCCTCGAAATTGTCGTGCCGAAATGATTCTCGGCGCTTTTCGATGCTGAGCGCTCCTTGCTATTTCAGAGTCAGTTGAGTGACTCGCGTTTCAAATCTCGTGCCTTCTATCTTCAGGATCTTTTTTATTTTACGGCTTGAACAACTGTTAATCGATTCTGGTCCCACCTCTTGTTGTTTTTCGACTGAGGTAATTTGATGGTTCACCTTCAGTCGAGGTCGATTTTGATTAAGACACGAGTTCTTTTTCATCGGCTATTTGTTCTATCGGTTGCTAGTTTCAGCCAATGGTCTGCGCCACGTGTTGTTTTTCTATTTGGTTACAGCGTATTTTACGTGGCGACGATTTCGGCCTCAACAAGGACATAATAATAACTGGCTCATGCTAATTAGTTGATACTCTAATCAGTGATGATTATCACCTCCATAAAATTATTCAAAGAATTAAGACCAATAAAAAAAGAAAAAAACAATAGCAATATAGCACACAGATGAACTTGGAGATTAATTTCTATGGACTAAAATGTTTGTAGGCCGAAAAAATGCACTTTACATTGTCTGGCTATTTGAAATGTAAGTCCCAAAATAAAGAGAATACAATATTCTAGGACGTTCTAAATTAACATTTCAAAATTGGTATATATAAGTGTACATCTCTTATAGGACATTCTAAATTAACATTTCAAAATGGGTATATATAAGTGTACACCCCATAAAGGGTGTATATTCTACACCCCACCCTATTCTGGGGTGGGGTGCATTTCACTCGTCACTCGATGTGACGAGTGGAGGTATACCCATTTCAGGATGAAGTGGGATATAGGATGTACATCTTTTATGAGGTGTACACTTAGTATTGCCCTTTCCGAACAATGATATTCATACATCCCAAAAGAGCTGTATAATGCACACTCCATCCATCCAAAAATAGAATGTCTTCCATCCATCCAAAGGGGGGCACCCCATCTTTGGATCATTGGAGTGTGTATTATACACCACTTTTGGAATGTATGAGTAGTATTATTTTATTTATTTTATAATTATAGTAAAACTAAATTATATTATAATAAAAAATAAAATAATAAATTATTTATATTTTTTTATTTATTATTAAAATAAAAATCAGGATGAATAATTGCCCATTGAGATATTTAAAATTTGGGAAGAAAAAATTTGGACGGAGAAGAAAAAATGATTAAAAGAGAAGGGCAGAAGTATATGTGAAAAAGAGTTTTGAAAGATTAACTCTGGAATTGAATATTTTAGATTTAAAAGTCGAATTAGAACATAAGTGAATTTTTTTTATTCTCATTTCAAAATTAAATTAAAATTAAAATTTAATTTTTATAAATTAAATAATTATTATTGGAATCAGTAAAAACTGATTCCGATTTTAAAATCTAAAATAGATTAAAATAGTTGGACAAAATAAAGTCGGATTAATTGTAATTGCTCAATCTTTTTTGTGCTTTGTGCAAGTCCTTTTGTGCATAATTCATTGGGTGGTCCCTTTTGATTCCAAAAGATAAATTGTAATTTGTAAGGTGAGCTGTAATGATACAGCACAAATCGGATATAAAATATCAACTTAAATATATATATATATATATATATATATAGAGTTGTGTTGGAATGTTATTGATAGGAGTTGTGTTGGAATGTTATTGATAGCACCAGCCTAATTTTGCAATCCATTTTGTAATTGAGATTCGTGCAAGTTCTTTAATTAAAAAGAAGAGCTTTTTACTTTTTATTTTTTCTTTTTATTTTTTTTTTCTTTTTTTCATTAAAGAGCCTTCACGAATCTCATGCGATCCAAGAACTACAAAATGGGTGATAATATTGGGCTGGTGCTACCAATAGCATTCCAGCACAACTATATATATATATATATATATATATATATATATATATATATATATATATATATATATATATATATATATATATATATATGATGAGCAAATATTATCAGGATAAACATAAAAATATAAATAATATAATTCCATTCTTGGGGTAGATGATGCACTAATTTATTACAATAAAAAGAAAAACTTTAAGTCTATTATATTGATGTGTTCGAAACTAATAATGCAAAATTAATATTACTCGTAATTCATTATATATTTATAATATATAAAAACAACATTACGAAAAACTTGTAGCAAGTGTGATCTAGAAAAATTAAAAACAAAAACAAAAAAAATTATTTTATTTTTCTTGCTACGAACATAAGTATAATTTACTGTAAGGTTTAATATATGGCGGTAGATACTATCAACAAAAGTCGCCATATTATAAATAAAATATTTCATGCTATAGTTGTATTCTTGTATATCACAATGGTAAGTAACTAAGTATACAAATAAAAAAGAATACTAACAAAATATAATTTAATTTTTAAAAATAATTAATCATATTAGTAATGTAAACAGTTTTAAATCCTATAACAAATGATTATATTAATTTTTTTATTTTTTAATTTGTTAACATGCACTTTTATCTTTATAGAAGGCCTGTAGGCCCAGTGAAGAAGATGCCATAGAACTTTTTATATGGTGGCCCAATTAGTATTTATTTATTTTTTATTTTTGGTACCTTTTGTTTTAATCTTAAAAGTAAAGATAAATCCAAATTAATGTGGGGTAGCCAAAATTAATTAAATTAAGAAAAGGGGGTTCGGTGAAAAGGTGAACCAGGCCAAAATGGTAGGTAAAATCTTCAATGTAAAGCTTACGTATCACTGTTAAGAGAATGACAGTGTGGGCCCACATGTCAATCTTATTACCTGCAATTTTCTCCTCTTTGAGTAATTCTTTTGCTAATCAACTTAATTATAAAGTTTTTTTTTGCCCCTTTTTGGAGTTAAAATATAATCTTATTCCTAGTTTTTACTATTTTTATGTTTTTGAAAACTTTGTCTTCTTAGTTGGTCTTTTAAATAATTTTTTATTTCAAAACTGTAATATAATCATGCATTAAATATAAATTTTATAAAGCTTTCATCAAAATTGAGCCTAGAGATAGCCAGGTGCTTACTCTTGTTTTAACTTCAACTTAGCATTATCGAATTAACTTAAATAAAAAAAAAAATTATCACAACTTTCTCAAAATGAAAAGTGTTGGAGTCAAAAAAAAATTGTCACGTGACAAGAAGATCGGTCAATATGGTCAGCCGATTTAAACAGAATATGATATATAGTGAAGAAGTTGATCAATTTGGTTGACTGACACAAACGAATCGAAAGATAACATGTTGTGCACTGGGATCCGAATAAGTAATGTCTGAATATATGTGCCGCCCCAACTTCTCAGAGGGTCATTCATTCTAGAATTACTTTAGCTCTAGCACACTTAACTCTCTTAACCTCTTGGGCATTGCTACCACCCAAAATGTTATAGCCGGGTTAAGAAATTTAGTCCTATTATATTATTTATATATAGAACTAATACATATTTCGGAGGTGTCGCATTCTTCCCTCCTTTAAGTCCTGACGTCCTCGTCAGGCTCAAAGACACTCACAAGCATCCGGCGATGTGAGACTCGTCTCATTAACCTTAGCCGACCTTGTGGGAGCTGCACTCCATCCACAACAGTCATTAGCGGGGAAGACTCGCTCATATTTTCAGCTGGTGAATAATTTTGATACCAACTGTCTGCGGATCATTGGCAAAATAATTACGAAGGATAATAATATAATAATAATAATAAAGTATTCATTAGCAGGTGAGTGGGTCGTGCTTTGGACGAACCCCCAGCGATCCGACCACTGACCCACACCCTCCCACCTCTTCCTCGTTGTTCGTGTTCGCTTATTTTATTCAACACTTTCGCTCTTATTCACTTTGTCCATTTATTTACTGTTCATTGGACAACGAACTTTTTCGAACGAAGAGCGAGACAACGGGGAAAAAAGAGAGAGAGAAATTTAGGGTTTCTAAACTCTAGATTTTTAATTCCTCCCAAAAAATTCCCTCCCAAATCCGTTCTTCGTCTTGCGCATCGTCCCCTCGCGTCGCATCCGATCGATGGTGAAGCGGAGGAAGCTCTGGAGATACGACTTTGGAGGGTAACGTCGCTGCGGAGACGATCCATGGAGCCCGTGGCCCCGAGGGCGACCCTGTGCCCCTGCGCGTGCCCCTACTGCTGCTCCGGCCCCTCCGAATGGCGCCGATGCGTGAAGCGCAAGTCCGAGCCGGACGCGGCGGCGGGGGAGGTGGCGAGGGTGGAGGTGGAGAACGAGGTGGGGGCGCTCCGGGAGGTGGTGGCGGGGCAGCAGGAGACGATCCAGGGGCTGTGCGCGGATCTGGAGGAGGAGCGGAGCGCGTCGGCGTCGGCGGCGAGCGAGGCGATGTCGATGATCCTGCGGCTGCAGCGGGAGAAGGCGGAGGCGGTCATGGAGTTTCGCCAGTTCAAGCGCTTCGCCGAGGAGAGGATGGCGCACGACCAGGAGGAGCTCCTCGCCCTCGAGGACCTCCTCTTCAAGCGTGATCACGCCATCCAATCCCTCTCCTCCCAAATCGAGGCCTATCGCTACCGCCTCCTCCGAGAGGGCATCGCGATCTCTCCGCCCGATTTCGACGCCGAATACGGCGACGTCCCCTTAACCCCTGACGCCGCCGCCGCCGCGAACAACCTGTTCGAAGACCTTAACTCTCCTTTCTATAACTACCCTCCGCTCAAGTGCACCATCCCCGGCGCCGGCGCCGTCGCCGGCGGCGATCGGGATCACAAGGATGATGATGACGAGGGTGATCGCCTCGACGCGGCCGATCTCGAGAAACCGGAGCCGGAATCTTTGCGGGAATTGGAGCAGAGGATCTTCCAGCTGGAGAAAGAATCGCCGCACAGCAGCATCGTGATGGAGGAGAAGGGCGTCGTCGAGCAGTCGCTCGACGGCGATAGTAGGCAGGATTTCAAAAGGGCGGAGGAGTTCCCCGTGACGGTGGACCGGCCGTCCGATGAGCCAGGCGATGATGACGACGATGTGAGCGATCGGGTGTACACGATTGATACCGTGCATAGTAATCCGGCCGCTGGGGTTTCGGAAGAGTACTCAGGATCGCCAGCGGGGAAGGGGAAGGGATGGGAGAAAGAAGGGGAGACTGATATAAAGAAACTATATATGAGGCTGGAGGTATTAGAGGCTGATAGGGAGTCGATGAGACAGGCCATCATCTCGATGAGGACGGAGAAGGCCCAGCTAGTGTTGCTTAAGGAGATTGCTCAGCAGCTTTCGAAGGAGGTGATACTCTCTCCGGAGAGGAGGATTGTGAAGAAGAAATCTTTCATCGAGCGCTTCTCGATCATAGCAGTATTTAAGGTAATTTATTGGGCAATTTGTTTCTATTTAGTTTGTTGTTTGAGCATAAAAGTTTGAATTGACTGGGAATGCAAAAGTAAGGTCTTGTTTCGTCTGTAGAGTTAACGGTAACAAATTTGTCTTTAAAGGTTAATATCTTATGGCATTTTGCTGCGGAGAAATATCATGCAATTAGATAGCACTCGGTAGGTAGCGAACATAATACTTCCAACCTTACCCTAAGGCTTTGCGATGTGTATGTTCTGTTTATATGGTTGTGTATCTTAGTCTGATTTATAAACTTTATTCTTGCTCTTCCACTAAATATATAGCTGTGTTCATAGATTAAATGGCCGGCATGCACTTTTTGTTTTCTTTGATCTTGAGTAGTGATTGGTGTCTTCTTATTTTCAGTCTCTGCCAACTAACGTTTTTTCAGTTTTGCCAATAGAAGGATTACATTTCTTGAGCATATTTGTTTTACACATCCCTTCTTGTAATAGCTTAAGCATTGTTCTACATAACTTTGATGATTGTCATGTCCTTTTCTCTGATTTACATTGTTAGTTTGAATTACATGTTGTCCAAATGTCAGAATCTCATTGTTTTTTAGGATCATACATTGCTGCAAGAGAGTTATTGAGTCTAATCCAATTCACTAATTTCTCGTAAATGAGTTTTCACCTTTATAGTTTCGATATTCCAGCTGCTGACAAGCTCAAACTCAAATATCCAACACTGAACCTTCTTTCAAACTCGAATAGATCTTAGATGCGTGTTGCTGGTATTGATCAACAAGTTAAAGTACCGTACTTGTGTCAACTATGTTTGATGAGACTTCTAAGTTTTCTTTCCTAGTGATAAATTCATTGAATGATGTTAATTTGTCTTGGTAAAGGAAATTATTCTGATAATTCAACTTGTTAATTTGTGATTTCTACAGTAGATTTGAAGAAAGGCAATTAGAAAGAAAATTTAAGTTCAGGAGAAAACTACTCCACAGTTTTAGAGCTGTTGACACCGACCTGTACACTTCAAACACTTTCTCGTACCTATGCACCTTCTGATTGTGGTGTTATCTTTTTTTGAGGGTTTCTATTTTATTTCAGGGGTTATCTTTTTTTAGAATCCTTTACATTTGTCACTGAGAGATTTTTTGTTTGATTGTATGGTCAATTTATTTTAAATTGTCATTTGAAACATTTCAATTTTTATGTTTCTATCTTAGGTCAATATTCCGTTTGGATTAGCTTACCATAGTTTCTGAATAGATGGAAATGAGGGAATACTCTTTCTTTCATCTGTTATATTACGTCCAAATTGTATAGAGAAGTGCATGCATCAGCAAATTGCTTCTATCTCTACACGTGCGAAGACCTTGGATTGTTAGCTTCTTATCTGTTCTTTTTGTACTTTGAACACTTCAATATCATATGTATTTATTGGTGTTTATTTGTGGTTACAAGGTGTCCACTTTTTCATCTGTTTTGTCAAAACAATAGGGCCACCGGGATTCTTTTCATGGAATAAGTTGACCAGGCCCATGTGATAATAGATTCTCTTTTTGTATACTCTGTTTCTTCAACTTTTTGATTGTTCAATATGTTAATTAAACTAATCAGATCTGATATAATAGCCTATGAGATTTTGGACTCTTGAATTGGTTCTTTTACTGTGTTAAGTGAATTTATTTACTACAATTTGAAGATAGTTCTTCGAAGTCTTCTTTCAGTGGTTGCATGAGGTCGGTATCTTTGAGTTGCCAGTCTATTTCAGTGTCGATGACAGCTTTGTATTCAAGCTAATTATCTAATTTTCATAATATTCTATATACATGATTCAATGTTCTTGAGAAGTGCTTCTTATTTTCCTTCCTTTTTCCTTTATTTTTTTTTTGCAGTGGGTTTTTTCTTATACATTGTGGAGGAAGAAAGCACCTCGATGTAGGTACTCTTGTGGCTCATCGAATAGCAATGTCGGGCTACTGCTGCTTTTAGAAAAGTCCGCGCAGGCGAGACAGCGGAGGTTCCTCACACGAGCACGAGCATGATTGTGTTAACTTGCTGTTTCTCTATCTTCTGAAGCAGATAATTCCATTAATATAAATCGAAAAAGAATATTCGTTCAGAGTGTGTCATTCTATTGGAAGATGCACTCTTTTTTGTGGTTTGAATTGTATTCCTTTTCTTTTGTTTTCTTTTTCCATTTTTTGTTTTTTTAGGGATTACTTTTCCACTTTTTATTTTAGGGATTATGTTTATACTGATATTTGTTGATCATGCTTGGAGAGCTTTCTCATGATCTATGAGAAGGTCATAGCCTTTGTATAGATGATAAACATTTGTAGTTGTTTGATTCCTTTAAATCTTTAGGTATTGGGGAACATGTTATGAAATTTTTTCTGTGTAATATAAATTGCTCGAGCACTCCAATTGCATTTTGATTGTGAGCTCTTCTCTCTACGCAAAATTTTAATGCGCTTCTAAAATTTATGAACAGAGATTTTTTTTCCCACTTTAGCCTTATTTTTATGCCTAACATATTTCCAATCTATTACCCATTCTTTGTCAAACGATCCCGTTTTAGCGGATGCTCTCAAACCCTCCGAAGCATTCATTCAGTTGGAGATATAAATCTTGACAGTAAAAATTAATAATAATAATAATAATAATAATAATAATAATAAGTGTATAAATTGTAAGGCACCATGAAGCATATAGGGCAGCAGAATATAAATATTAGCGTAAATGAAAATAATAATAATAAGTATATAAACTGTAACAAACAATGAAGCAAGCATGTAGGGCCTACAGAGCTACTCGAGCCAAAAACAAACCAAAAAAAAAACAGAGCATATTAGCTGCAACTTACCAACAAGATAAATCAATCTAGAGAGCGTACAATTGATGAGGAAACCCATATACTGCCATGAAGATCCACTTTTTTCCTGCTGAGCTACACTCGAAGAGGTTGCAAGAACTTACACAGTTGTGAAAGCTAGGTAAGCACCGTCAGCATACTTGAGTCGTCGTACTGATGCAGAGTGCAATAAAGGCACCAATGTTGCTTCAGAAATGCCGAAGACGTCGCAGCTCTTTGAAAGATCTTTATCTGACTCAGATTTCTTGCAGAAAAAGTCCATGGCAACATTTAAGCCCACCGAGGAAGGCTCTGTCGAAAAGCTGCAAAAGAGCCGAGTTATTCAAAAAGGTAAATAAAAAGGAAAAACTTCAAGCAAAAAAAAGACTTACGAGCACATTTCTAATTAATCAACCTGTGATTCAAAGTGTAGCACCTTATTCCCCTGTGATTATTGTTTCAGTTTTCCAAAAAGAACAATGCAATCAAAAAGGGCAACAATGTACCATGCTGTTGAACCCCAGGGTGTGGTAAAAAGGACAACAGCTGTACAACTGGAGATTTCAAGTGTCCTATACTTTCAGCATTTTACAAAAACTAGTGATTGTCATGTGCTCGCTTTTAAGGAGTTGAGCTAGAAGATTAAGCAACAATCGGTAGAGCAATTGGCCACACTTTGCACCAAGGGACAATAAATTGCAAACCATAGGAGGCTTTTCGAAACTTTTCCAAAACTACAATATGCAGATATAGAATTTAGTGAAGGAAAGAAATGTTAGATTCTAGGCAAATAAGATTTTATGTCACATACACAGCGTCAAAACTCCTTCCATCCGAGCTCATTGCAGCACAGACTCCACTGACGATCCACGGGGGAAGAATAGTATCCTTTATCTCGATACTGTAGCAAATACCATTGCCAGAAGAACCAAGAATAGCTTCAGTTTGTTCTTCTGATTCAGACCCACTTGAACAGGGAACAACCATGTTGGCTTTCCTCATCTCCTTACATCTCACCTACAGGATGATGAAATTTTCTCAATCTAACAATAACTATTACAAGGCATAGAACAATGTTGATACAAGGTGATTCAACAGAAATAAAAAAAAAAATTAAAAATGGAGACTAGGATTAAATCCTAGCTCAGACACAAACAAAGTACGGGCTGAAAGAAGTAAAAACCTAAGAAACAAACCTCTGGAACACAAAAACAAGCATTTTGGAATGGTACAGGGGAGTATAGTACAGGAACATCCACACCACTAAAAGAGTTAAGGAAGAACCTGCAAAAGTAAACAAAAAGAAATTAGATCAAGTACCAGACATCAATACCCCAAATGAACATTCTAAATGAACATTTAACAAGCTCGCTTACCTATAGTTTAATAAAAAGTCGTATAAACCATGGACACTCTCATTTCCAATAAATGACAGGAGAGATTGAGGCGTATTATCTACATTAGAGAAAGAGTCTGAGTGGAACGCCTGCATTAGTATGTTCCAGATCATCAAAACCCTAGATAGTAGAAGTCTGGTAATGTTAGCAGAGAAAGGTTTGAGTATTATTCAAACCTGGCCTAGGTTACACTTCTCAATTTCAGATAATTCAACCAAGTCATCTTCGTTAGCTTGCTCAACTTCAGCACGGCAAAGGGGCATTGAGAAACAAATATCCTACCAGAAGGATTGCAATGGTAAATTAATCAGATAGGTTATCTTGAAAAGCCAGATAAAAATTATCATATATTTATTACTATTAGAATCCTCATATAGGCTAATGAATGAACCCCACTTAACTTCCAACAGAACTCTGCCTCCTCCAGCTATTGTAGCTATCTAAATTGCAAGACAAATAGACCTATTTGATTTGGTTCACTAGAGTCTAGCTCAAATCTACAGGAACGTAGGCCCATCGCCTTCAGTCCAATTGTTTAGAAGGTCATTTTTCCTATATATTGCCCTCCATAGACAGGTTGATGAGCCGACAGGAGAAAAAGAAGAAGAAGAAGGCCTATCACCATCTAGATTTGTTGGGACTACATTTGGCAAGTTGAGGATTTACCATAATCCTACTCTGGTTAATTTATGTTACCTTACCTTTTCCTGAAGGTAATCTGATATAAAGGGGAGATAAGTCATGCTGTACAAACATTTTTGAGTAGTCATCCATTTTTCACGAATTTGCCATGAGGACCAAATCTCCATTACACGTACCACTCAGCCAATCCATCCATTTGTTACCCTTGTTTATATTATAAGCGATCATTTCACCAACAGAAGCTCGATTATTCTACTTCTTCAATAGATCAAACCATCGTATTCTACTTCTCCTACCATTGTCGTTAGCATTCATTAACAGTGATCTCTTCTTCGCTACCTTTGAACAGCATACCCTATCAGTCATATGCTAATTGACTAACATTCTTTCCCCATCAAGGCTTCAAAACTAGCAATCTACGATTGATTCCAATATACTAGTCGAGTTCGGTTCAGGCATTTCTCTTGGTTGCCTATGGTGTGATTATATCACATTAGGTTGGATTGGAAGGTGCAGATCACAACTGTATGTTTGTTAATATCACTATCAGATACAAGTAATTAAGCTGGATGCTACAAGATGTCCCACATCAACCTCTATATTTCTTTGTTCTGCATTTAAATTGCAAATGTAAGGACAAGTGTAGAAGTTTGCAAAAAAGAAAAACTACTGAAACAACTTACATGTTTTCTGAGCAAGGACCGCAAACCACGAGTTGACTGTGACAAGTAAGCATTACATGATCGTTTCTTCCCCAAAGAGACCCCACCAATGAAAAGAACCACAAAGTGTGATGTATAAACTGCAAATTATCAGGTAACCTTGAGTATACAAATTAACTACCAGCAGCAAGTACTTTACTACTAATACTAGATAAAATAAACCAAACACTAAAATTTGTAACATTAAACCATCTTGCATATTTTTCCCATAAAATCTATCGATCAAAATGATGTCAATAGCTTGAATACAATAATTCCTATATCATTTTAAATTAACAGATATAAATAAGATCATTTGTCTCAAGAATGGTCACCAGTAACATTCTATATAAATCTGTGTATCACGGACACTTCTATAAATCTCCCGTATCCGTGTCGGAATCGTGTCCGATGTGGACACTTCTTGAACGTGCGTTCAATGTCGATTTATAGTGCATACAATTAAAAAAGTATATATTTTTTTTTATTTTACTTTTTTTATGCATATATAATGTAAGATGATAAATATTTTAACTTTATGATGAGTAAATCAAATTTTTTTTTGAACAATATAAATAAATTATATATGGTGGAGAATTTTTTTTTTTTAAATATATAAACTATCAATGAAAATTTTTATTAACTTTTATTCGTATGAAAAATATAATAATACTTTACCAAAATTTATATTTTACATATAATAAATATATATTATTATATTAATAATATTATATTTTATTGCTTGTGTTCATGCCGTTTCCATATTCTAATTTTTTGAAAGTTGTCGAGTCTCCGTGTCCAAGTCGTGTCGGTGTCCATGACGCCAAGTCGTGTCGGTGTCCATGACGCTTAGATATAAATTGATAATAAAAACAAAGAAACAAGCATGTTTTAAGAGGGAGCCTCATAATTGCACAGTATGAAAATGCGAAGATATTACAAGCCTGCAGTGGAACATAGATACCCACAATCGCATTAATTTGCAAACAAAAATACTAATGCCTAACAGTAATTTACATCTACGAAGAACTCTTTTCCACTAAAATGAAAATTCCACCCTTTGTATTAGCTTCACTTTGTTCTAAATATCTTCGTATCTCTTAACCTGAAATACTATTCCCAACATGAAGCAACGATAATTGCTATTGTTGTTAGGGCCTATTTAGTTTGCTCAAACTTGGAGCTGAACTCACAATGTAATGTGATATCCTGCCTCCCAGCATTTGTTGCGCGTTCAAGAAGTCAGAGTTCTGACTAATTAAGGTACCGCCAGATAAGAGAATTTTCTATTTTCTACTTTCTACGCAACCCCATGAGGAGGCTGCGCAGTGTTTCCGTAGCAGCCACCCAGTGGCAGTAGAAAACTTAAATGGTAAGCTTCGGGAGGATATGTGTTCAAGTATTAGTTCGTTGCAATTTCAAGGCTAACAAAAAAGGATGGCCAATATACTCCTTTCATTGTAAATAGTACACTTGCTCAGAGAAATTTCAAAATTGTGAATTAAGTAGAAGATATGCTCAAATTAATACCGTCACAAGCTAGTAAACATGAATTTAAATATATTTTACCATGAGAAAACTGTAAAAACAAAGTACACATGATTTCATTCACAAGGCGAAATTTAGAACCAAAATCAAACAACCAGCTTGCTATAATGGGAAAACAACATATATACGTGTAGAAGTGGAGTTGAACATATTCAGGAGTTAAAGGTAGCAGATCCACTCATCAGGCGTCAAAAGATGTTGTCAAGATAATTTAGCAAAGGAACATCATAGAGATGCAAGGAATTACCATAAAACATTGTAGACTTGTTCTTTCTTAGCATATAGTAAAGATTGCAAAATGAATCTTCCCAGTCATGCTGCCTTTGTTGTAAAAAGTCCGTTTCTGTGAATTAGCATTAAAAAAAAAAAAAAAAAACAGAGTTATTTATAACCTAGTTCCACTAAGCAAATATTTTGAACAAATAACAGGGGGGTCAGCATAAATACCTCCCTTTATACTTGATGAAGCCATAGCTGATATGATGGAAGGAGGCAAAGAAGATTGAGGGTACACCCATGAATATAAGGCCTTTGAAAATTGTTCACTTGTCACATTGGTACCAGGCGTGCAGCCAAAATTTTGGTTCTTGCTACAACACTGAGAAGTCAACCTGTTAATTCCCGCCGTAGAAAAGCTTGCCCTTACCCTGTGGAACCTTATAAAAGAATTTAACATCATCACGTCAGTATGATCTATTTTAGTATGTAAGACTAGCTCAAAAAGTCACTTGATTGTCAGAAGTTAACATGGACACTACAAATCTGTGCTCGCTTTATTATTGAACAAGAAGAAACGCCATGCATCAAGTAAAGTTAGCGAAAAGGGAGGATGAAAATTAAATGTAATCCCACAAAAACAGATCATTTAGACTCTCTATTATCTTCAGAGGTACATTTACATGAAATGGAAAGAAAAGAAGTTTAGGTGTTTTATTCTAGCTAAACTGTTTGGGATGACTATAATCCATTTTTTTTTACATGGTCAATAGAGTGTCTGTTCAAATTACCAGCATGTAAACTTGTAAATTTAATTAAACAACTTATCACTTTTCCATCGAACAGGGCAATAATGACTATCAAAATTTGAAACATAAAAAATAATCAATAGTACTCACCTCTTCACTGAAGACGATGAGACCAATCTTAAGGTAGTTTTTAAGGTAAAATCCAAAGGAACTTTATCTCCTGGTATGTGAATTTCAGAGGGATAGACATCCAAAGATATCGAAGAAACATCAACAAGTCTTCGAGAAGAATCAGCCAGTGAAGAAGTCAAAGGAACATCACGAGCTACCAATCCTTTGAGCGCTTTTTCCTGTCAAAATTATAGAAGTATAAGCTTAAACCACTGAAATGACAAATAAGGTGGTATGGCTAAGAGTAACACTACCATATCAAGTTTGGCAGAATCAACCAACTTCTCGTTTCCAACATGGAGCTCAACAACACTACGCAAAGGATTCTGGCTACATTGATCAATCTTCCGAAAACCTTCACCAGCAATATTTCTGACAGATGGGTCAGAAGGCTCCAAATTGTTAGCAGTAACTCCATCACCACTAGATTGAACACAAACAAAGATTAGCAAAGTAGCAAAACATGATGTTAATTGCAGTCTTACATATTGAAGTTGTGAATCTATTAGTGTAGTACCATGGAAATGATGCTGCCTTCGTTGAAAAGTTACAATCAACAATAGCATTACTAAGGTCGTCACGCTTTTCACAAGCAATTGAATGATTCTGCTTTAGAGGAGGAAAACCAAAGCAGTTCGGTGAGAGCCTTCAAAGAAAGAATATTTGGACCTTATTGAGTAGAATGAAAAAAAAAGGCAAATATGCCAAGTCTTAGCATTTTGGACCTTCACATTTTCTTTTCCGAATAGTGATCTGCACCTCTCACTTGACTTTTTCACAGGATATACATCGACCATACGAGTATTAATGTACTTTGGAATCTTCAGTTGCTCAACTTTCTTGGGACCATTATTAGTCCTATTATCAGCCCTGCAAGTACAACACCAGTCAGAAACCGAATAAACAAACTAATTATAATCATTAGCAAATGCTACCTATCATTGTCCTGTAGAGGTGGCAATTCATCGTTAGCAATCCATTCATGGGTCCTTCGCTTCAACTGCTCCCCCTACAATAGAAAAATTTATATGTAAATCAACTTTAATGAAACCCCTGTAAGACGTCTTTGCCGTTCCATCCCGACCTATAAAGAAATGTGTATAGACATACATCTTTTATGCAAGCAAATAAACAGAATAATTAACCTTGTTTGATTAGCTAAGTTCAATTATATAAATTCCGTTGACAACCTTTTCCTATCAATGCAAGTTGTAGTATCGCTATTTCTGCAAATTGTTACTTATCTCCTGCAACGTCCGTGAGCTTAAATCAAAGTCTTCTCATTCTCAGCCAAAACCCAAAAAGATAGCCCAGACCAACTCACCCTACTAATGTCATCCCAGATTTTACAAAGAAACGGTAGAACACATTATCTGTCCATCATTTTACCACTATTACACTGTTCATACACTCCATCAGCATTAAAATACTCAATCTAGGAGATACAATAATATAACTTCGACCATAGTCTCTTAAGCTGAAATATATAAAGCTAGCAGCAGCACTCAACAAAATTGATTTGAATGCAAATTCAGCAACTCAAAACAAAATTTTTGTGTGCAGGTTCTTAATATTCTAAATAAAACTTCGTGTATCACATAATTTTCTTTAGGAAAAACTCTAACAAGTAATGATATATATGGCTGAGATGGATCGCAATGAAATCACAAGTTTAAAGTTGCATAAAATTTAACATCTACAGTGACTAAATAATTCCAGCCTTTAAATTCAGAAACTATAATGCTCTATACCAAAGAATTGGTTCTTTATTAGCATAAAAATTCTAGATGAGAAAAGATTTCATCTCAAAGAGGGTAGGACTACATAAATTGTGTTGCACTAAAGAAAATTAATGAATCTAATATGCCGATAAGAGTATGTAAATGAAAGCAAAGACGATAAAGCATTTACTCTCAGCTCCGACGGGGTCTTCCTCTTCATTTTCACGTCTGATTTAAGTTTCCCAAAAGGAAAATTGTTGGGTTGAAGAAGATTCAAGAACAGCAGCTTTTGCCATAATATCAAACTCCTACGACAGCATCTCTCTCTCCCTTTGACTAGTAACACTCTCCTCCTACAGTAAACACCCAATGCAATAATAATTCATCACTGATAGCCTCAATCTCTTGCCGTATCAAATCAACTAAATGAGCAGTAATAAAACTATAGCGATCAAAGAACACCAACAAACCCTACATACTTTTATATTAAGTCACATGCGGTGCATTTCAATTAGCTATTCTTTCAATAGTATCATCATTACAGGGAAGTCTCATACACCAAGAAAACATAGAGCTTTACAAAAAGGTAAACATCATTCGTCAAGAAAACATGAAATTATTTAAGAAAGTATTGGATTGTAAAGCTAATAAATTTGTAAAGATGCTCCATAAATTTGTACAAATAAAGCAAACTAACCTACATTAAAATATGGGATCAATATTTCTCATTACGAAGCAACGGAATTTGTCAAGTTTCCGAAACAAATAGGGTAAATGGTGTCAGAAGCACTACTCAACAATCATTTTTGTATGCAGGTCCATAATACGCAGAGATTGAACCACGAATAAAAACATTGCAGTGTTTCTACATTAAATAAAGCAGGGTTCACACCAATTACCAGCATGGCGAAATCGATCGCCTTCTACAGCCGTCTACATCAAATCAACTACTAATTAGGGTTTCGATTCGGCTACATAAATACTGTAAAGGGGGCATACAACTTGGATTTACTCATTAAAACTAATGAACAAATCTTAAAATGAAACTATAAACTAGCAAATTTCCGAAAAATCTCTGGCATCAAAGCGTGAAATATACTTCCGATTATTTCCATCTAAATTAATTTTTTTTAAAAAAAAAAAAACAAAGCAAATAGCAAACCCTAGATCCCTAATCCTTACCACCACCGATCGAAGAGGAACTTAAGATCGAGATCTGATTCCCGATCGAAATGGAGTAGGAAGGCGACGAGGAAGGGTCGGGGCGAGAGCGAGAGCGGGAGAGAGAGAGAGAGAGAGAGAGTGGTTTGAGTGGGAAGAAAAGAGAAAAATGGGCGGCAAGAGAATGAATTTTGGATTTTTATGTTATGGTGGGGTGTGCGGTTCCACTTTTCGGGTAGTTGGGGCCTGGGGGATTTTCGAACGGACCAGCTTTCCCTCTGCACAAGTTGAGATAAATTGAACGATTAAAAATAAAAAAATTACATTCCAAATATAAGATATATGAGCAATGCTACCTGTACACCCCGAAGGGGTGTACATCATACACCTCCACTATTTTAACAGTGGCGATATTTTTTACGGGTCACATCAAGTGACCCATCATCACACCCCCACCTTTAGATGGGTGGGGTGTATGATGTACACCCCGAAAGGGGTGTACACATAGCATTTTCCAAGATATATATATTACACTTTATTTTGAAGTGACTAGTAAAAGATCTTCATCCCATAATGACCATTTGGGATGTATAATAGTACGGACAATTAAAACAATGATTAGTTTTATATAAATTTCTATAAATATATTGAATAATAAATATATTTTTATAAAATTTAATTTTTTATATTTATTTTAAAAAAAATATATATTATTCATATATGTATATATTGTTAATATCGGTTAAAAATATATAATTAATAATAAATTAGTGCGGTTAATTAATTTTTTTATTTTTTCAGACATTTTTGCATTCAAACTTTTGAATGACATATTCAAAATAATAAAACTAATATTTTACATATATTATGTTAAAAAATAAATAGTAAACTAATAATAATAAATCAAATAAATATATAAAAATAACTTAAAACTTTTGAATTATTAAATATAAAAATTTTGAATTTTATAAGGATATATTTACTATTCGATATGTTTATATAGAACCGTATAAAATTAACCCTTAAAATAAAAGAATAATATTTTAATATTTTAAATATATATTTTTTTATTTTTTTGTTATTTAAAAGTTTTTTTCAAAAACATTTGTACACTTGTCGAATATGTATACGGCATCCTAAAGCCATACTTAAAAAATAATAATAATAAACTAAAAAAAAATATAAATTATTAACATCAATGCTTTAGAAATAAAAATAACTATTTTCAAAATTTATAGATCTACTTCCTTGTCTTCGTGTTCAGACTAACATATTTAAAAATATATGATTTTTCATATACAGATTATTTAAATATTGCAAGTTTATTCATTTATATTTTAATTTTAAAAATAACAAATTTATTCATCTATATTTTAATTTAAAATATTAAAAAATAAATCATATTTTTTATCATCAAATTATGAGAGTCGTGATACTTTTGCCCTCAAATTTTAATTAGATTAATAATTTTGGTAATTTTCATAGATAATTCTAGTCTTCTAGATTCATTTGCAAAAAGTTATAACTAGAACCAGTGAATTTATTAATGACAAAAAAATAATAAATTATTCGATTTAATTCACTAAAATTACAAAAAAATAATAATAATAATTAAAAGAACTAGTTATAATAACTAGAACCAGTGAATTTATTAATGACAAAAAATTAATAAATTCTTCGATTTAATTCACTAAAATTACAAAAAAAATAATAATAATAATTAAAAGAACTAGTTATAATAATAATAATAATAATAAAATAAAATAAAATTTTTTTAAAAAAAAAAAAAAAAAAAACGTACATAAATTAAAGGGCCCAACCGGGTTCGAACCGGTGACCTATTGATCTGCAGTCAATTGCTCTACCACTGAGCTATGGACCCATTTTGATAAGAAAATATAAATATATTTATATAATACTAAATTACAAAACATGCAAATAACAGCACATACTTAATTTCTCCCCCTCTATTCTCGTCTCCATAGAGAGGTTAACCTTCTAAGTTGATCATTTTTTTTTTTTCCATTAAAAACATACTATTTATACAACTGCAGCTGCTAAGTAAGTATACAAAATATAGTTTATTCTAAATTTGTTTCTATTCGTTAAGAAAATATAACAAAAGAGTGGAACCAATCCATCAAAATTTAGCTTATGTCCTAATTGTCTCTACTTAATACTCTTAATGAAACAGTAATTAAAGGTAAAAAATAAAAAAAAAATTAACTCAGTTCCAAATATGTCGTAATCAGCCAAAACAATATGATAGAAGACGCAGGAGATGGAGAGAAACACCAAACCGTACACTATTTAAAATTCAAGCTCACGGACTTAGAACCGGATAAGAATTCGAAGCAACAAAAAGAGACAGAAAAATGGCGGGGACCGTCACTATTCCCGCTTATATGTTTGTGGATTTTGTATCCGAACGTTCACGATGTGTTTATCTCTTTAATTCTCTTCCCTGTACATTACATGCTTGCTAGTTTCATCGTATTTGAAAATTTAAACCAAGCTGAATTTTTCTTTAAATTTATAGTTATAAAAATTACGTAAAATATACTAATTAAATATATAAAAATAAACAATGCGTTAAAAATTTAAAGTAGCTACTGACTCACTCAAATTAAATAAATTGATACATTGAATAGCAAAATTAATTTAAATTTTAAAAGATAAAACAGTAGAATCAAAAATGGTATATAATTCAAATAGTTTCTGTACGTTTTTTGTTTTCTAAATTTAACTAAAATTTGTGTTTTTCCACACGAACCAAACCCACAAGATGTGAAAAGTTTATTTCCTTATTAGGAAGGGGTCATTATTCGCTTATTCTCACGAAGGTGTTCTCATCCGATGCGTAAACCGGCTCTGCTTCGGCACGTGTGAGCACATTCGCCTTTTTTGGTTTCGTGCGGGGTAGGGAACTCGAATCCGCACGGGGCGTGTGCGAACCTCCGCTTGCCACGTGTTAACGGGAGTCGCATCCCGCGCGTTAACAGCAAAATGTAAGGGGACCCCTCAACTATGTGTCGTTTTGAGGTCGCTCCTGAGCTAAATTTTTTTAATTAAAATATTTTTAAAATTTGTTATATTAATTAACTATTATTAATTAATTATTAGCTAGGTTCCATTTTAGAATTATAATGGTCCCTCTTTATACATTTTTGTAGTCCCGTACGTATACTGCAGGTAGATTAGATCTCCCAACAGTGTTGGGACCTGATGCTACATGGGAAAGCAAAAGAGGACGACACGTGTGAATGTCAATATTTGTGAATTACAGTTTAATCGGAATAAATTAATTATTAATTTTAACGATTTTAACGATTTAAACGGAATTCAAGTTATTAGTTTTGTCTGATCTGGAACTATAAAGAAAGTTGTCCAGTCTAGGGGTGGTAATTCAGCTCGCTGTTCGCGAGTCAGTTCGTATTCGGTTCGAAATAAGCTCGAGATCGAATCGCTCGTTTAGTAAACGAGTCGAACACGAGTCGAATTTTTCAGCTCGTTTAATAAATGAGCCGAACACGAACTGGGGTCAGCTCGCTCGTGTTCGGCTCGATAACCGCTCGAATATATATATATATATATATTACTATTTAGATTTTAGGCCATCAATTTTTTATAAATTTTAATTATTAGATTAAAATTTTAATTTTTTAATTTTTTTTCAATTTTATATCTAATAATAGTATGAATGAAAATCAAACTTGTTGTTTGCGAGCCAACTCGTGTTCGACTCGTTAATAAACGAGCCGAATTTTTCAGCTCGATATTTAAACGAGTCAGCTCGTGTTCGGCTCGACCCAACTCGCTCGTGTTCGGCTCGTCGACACTCTTAGTCCAGCCTAGTCTAACATAATTTAGAATTATTATATTTTCGACCCTGCACTAACACGGTTCATGTTACAAATATTATGAAACGTTGTAATATTCATATTTCGCTCTAATTTATATGCTAATGTTTTGTCATATTTGCTTGGAAGATGATAATTCACAGTT
This sequence comes from Tillandsia leiboldiana, assembly GCA_029204045.2. NCBI lineage: Eukaryota > Viridiplantae > Streptophyta > Magnoliopsida > Poales > Bromeliaceae > Tillandsia > Tillandsia leiboldiana. Next base: position 1,771,592 of record CM055065.1, read on the forward strand.
CAAAATTGTATTAGTGTTTGGCTGTCATTCACCTGTCTTCGTAAAACAAAAAAAAATGATAAGCCCGCAATTTGATTGATTTATTTTATTTTTTTACTATTTCGCTTGAGTTTTAGTTGTTTCGCACTATTTCAATATTGCATACACTATTCTAAAGCTTCATATCCTTAAATATTTTATTGTTTTCGCTTTTGGATTATCCTTTTTTTTTTTTTTATGTACGAACGTTTTCGTCTCATGTATTTTTCAATTGTTGATTTACTATGTGTTTTGAGATGTCGAAAAATTCGGTCTCATGTATTTATCAACTGCTGAGATGTTGAAAAATTTGAGCCTTTGGATATTTCAGATTTTTCAAAATTGTATCAAAATCAAGTCAGATAATTAAGAACAATAAAATAGATTTCATTAGCTACAGTAATATATATCTAAAAAATATATTATAATTGAATTTGATTTGATTAGATCATCTAACACTTGGTCAACTAATTAAAAGCTTAGTTTGATCATCAATCCATTGATCCACCAAACTTCTAAATTTGCTGATCAATAATTCAAATTATTTTTTTTTAAAAAAAAATAAAGTTCAATGGTCTATTATATACTTAAATCCATGCATTGACTTTGACCAACCACACAACGAACAAGTTTGGCTACTGGTGGGGCCCATTTACACATCATCTCACGCACCCTCTCTTTCTAGAAGATGAAATCGCTTTTTCAAATAAAAGTAGGTTACATAATTTATACAAAAAAATATGTACGAAAAAGTTATTTTCTGTAATAATTATTTTATATTTTATAAATAAATAATAGGATTAATCGCATACCGCTCATTATAAATATATCGAATAGCATATATATCCTACAAAGTTTAACTTTTCATATTTATCCCTCAAACGTTATTCATATATATCCCTACTGTCTATTTTTGTTAGAAAAATTTAGTTAACCATAGGTTAAATATTTAATTTTGGTTAGTTAGTAAGGTAAATTTATTTTTTTACCCTTCAAAATATTTCTGTATTATTTTTTAATGAAATATTTTTGAAATGGCAAAACTATCATTTTACATATAATCTGTTAAAAAATAATCAGTAAAGTAACGATAATAAACCGGAGGAATATATATAAATAACGTTGGATTTTTGAAAAAATAAATATGAAAAGTTAAACTTTGTAGAAATATATCTGCTATTCGATATATTTACATGGAGCTGTATGTAATTAACTCTAAATAATAATATGTATACGTCTATTTATATATATATAATTTATAAAAAAAAAATTATAATGTAATATTATTATATTACTTTTTAAATTATATTTTATTATCTGATACGATGTAATAAAATTAATCTAAAATATAAACCGATATAATAATGGCCAATTTGTGTAAAAAAATTTTGATTTTGTATTTCCGAAAAAATGAATGACGTTTTTACATATTCAGTTTATATTTTTAAAAAGCTAAACAAAAAAAAAAAAATATTTTATTTTCTCTCATTTTTTTTCTCTCGTTTTTTTTCCTCCACTTGAAATTTGGTTTCTCCCTCTTCTCCTTTCGGAGCTCACCGTCTCGCTTCCATCCCTCCCGCCATTCGCACCCCACCCGGCGTCCAAGCCGCCACTGCCGCCATAAACCTCGCCGGACTGCCGCCCCTCGACCCCACGTCCACGCGTATCTAATTAAGAGACACAATGTCGCATGCATGCACTTGACGGAAGCAAGTGAGACTTTGAGGGATGGCGCTATGGCGAGGTCCATAACAACGACGAGGGCGACAACAAAGAAAAAAATATAGAGAATAGAATAATAATAATAATAATAATAAATAATATTAATCTAATATTTTTTTTCTCCTAAGAAGATTATTATGTATAGTTACTGCTACAAAAAAAACTAAGAATCGGAGAAGAATAAAGAAGAAGATGAAGTTGCTTAGTTAAAATAAAGTTATACTGTTTCAGAAGAATATTGCACTGTTGGAGATAAAAGTTGTATTCGTTAGGTTAAAATGTACACTTTTTGAATAAAAATTGTACTGTTTGAGCAAAAATTATAATATTACTTGAGACCAAAATTATATTATTTGAAAATTATACTATTTGATGACTTAAATTTTTCGAATTCGCTGTCTCGCTCTGACTCTCTGCCATCCTCGCTTCGCGCTACGTCCAAGCCGCCGCCGCCGCTATAGACCCCGTTGGAGTGCTATCCCTTGAAGCCGGAGCCGAAGACTGAAACGAACGGGGGGTATCGACGGTGGTGTAATGGAAGTTTTCCTGCGGCGGCCTTGAGGAGGAGAGGCTTGCAATGGGCGAGGAAGACGGTACAGCTCTAATGGGACTAGCCGCGGGCGGTGAGGGCGAGGGCGAAGTTGGCAGCCTTCTTGACTACGCAGGCGCTAAGCGGGGCGGGGGCGGTGGCGGCACGGTCATGAGCAACGCAGGGCACGGTGAGAAGGCAACGGTCATCCTCCAAAGTCGCGCTTGCTCCCGCCATGCCTGTGCTCATGCATGCGACGTTGCGCATATCAAATATGTGTGGGTGTGGGCACGCTGTCGAAGGGTGGCGCCCCGGCGAAATCCATGGCTGCAGTGGAGGTGGCGGTGGTTTGAACGTCACACGGGGCATGAGAGTGAGGCGGCAAGCTCGAAAAGGAGAAAAAAAAAAATAAAAAAAAAAATAAAAAAAAGAGAATTTGGAATAAGAGCATCTTTATCATTTTATTAAAAATTCAGGACCAAGCCAGTAAAAAATAAAACAAAAAATGACCCACCTATGTAAAAACTCAAAATAGTTATTTTTTTTTTTATAATTGTTATATTTTTTCAGGTTTAATTTTATATAGCTTTCTGTAATCTATCAAATAGCAGATATATTTTTATAAAATTTAACTTTTATAATTATTCTTTCAAAGTCTTAGTTATTCATATATGTGTCTAACATAAATATCCGCTAGAAAAATATAATTAATTATAAATTAAATATTTAAACTTAATTAATGAGTAAGATACATTTACTTTTTTTACTCTTTCAAATATTATACTTAACAGAGGAATATGTTTATAAAGATAAAATTAATATTTTATTTATATTTTATTAAATATAACAAATTAAATTTAATAAAATATATATGCTATTTAATAGATAAAATTAATATATATATATATATAAAGATAGAAACATAGGCACATTACGTACCTACTTTTCACGAAACTTCACACATAAAACACGTTGGAAAAGAACAATATGGTCTCGTGACGCCTCAAATTAGCGAAAAGTACTAATCTTTCGCTTATTTGAGATAGTTTCACACACTCACGTGTATGTTAAGTAATGTAAAATGACCGTTTTTTCTTTATGATATCGAGTCTTAGAGAATCTCTTATTCGATAGCATATTAATTTATATAAAATAATTAAATTTTTAGAAAATTATTAAGTTATTAGAAAAGAGTATTTCAATATTTCTGTATTCCACAGTGTCCATGTAGGGATTTGTAAAACTCAATTCTAAATGCATTAAACTTGAAATTTATACCACTTTACCTAATCTAGAATGCTTAAAATAAAGGTCTATACATAAAATTCACTTATTTTTTGTTTTTGATATTTTTTATTTAATTTTAAATATTATAGAAAATATAGTTTAACATCCAACTGATCTACTAAGTTATATTAATTCTAATATATTTTTTTCACGTGCCAAGTTTTTTTTTTACCCTCGCTAATATGATTTTTTACTTTTTCTCTATCAAATTTTTAACTCAAATTAATAAACCACGACACTTTTTTTTTCACTTTTCCCTTCATCTTTACTCTTTTTTTTTCACTTTTCCCTTCATCTTTACTAGCATATATGTGATACTACTTCTCCTTCGTCCCACTAAATTTTTAATTAATATATTCAAATAATTCTACTACCATCTACAATCTTCACATCTCTATCTTAATTTAATTCATCATGACACTTTTTTTTTTCCTCTCTCACTGATGTGCGCCCATTCCCGCAATGGTCGAAGGGATCGATTGTCGTCACCATCACTATAGTCGTCGCTGGAGAAGGCGTCGTCAGATTCATTTCCGCCGCTAATAATAAGAGATTTTTGGTGGATGCAAAAAATGAGATATAATATATATATATATATATTATTTATTTATTTATTTATTTATTTATTTATTATTATTAATTACTTATATAATTTTTACGTTCTGCGAAGTGCGGGTACTTTCACTAATATATATAATACGTCGTTATAATTAAGAAAATTTTTGTACACTTACCAACTATCTTACCTTTTATATTTATATTAAAATTCCCAATAAAATCAAATTCAAATAATCATGAGTATCTATAATTTAAATATATTATCCAATAAATTAAAATAATTTAATGGATGAAAATTCGTTTGCCAAAATTCTCTTACAAAACTCTATTCTATATAAATTTTACGTATCCATTGTTAATATTCCTTTCTTTCTTTGTGAACTATATCATAATATCATTATTTATTGAAATATTTTATTTTATTTTTAAATATATGAGAACAATAATAATAAAAAAAATTATTATTATAATAATTATTATTGTTTAAATCTGGATAAATTCTAAAAATTAAGAGAGTCAAACAATAATACAAGGGGGACTTTAATTTAGTGCAAAAATATCATTATTTATTGAAATATTTTATTTCATTTTTAAATATTTTAGACATATAATAATAATAATAATAATAATAATAATAATAATAATAATAATGTAAATCCGATAAATTCTAGTTATTAGGTGAGTCAAACAATAATACAACGAGGTCTTTAATTTAGTGCGAAAATATCATTATTTATTGAAATATTTTATTTCATTTTTAAATATCTGAGGCCGATAATAATAATAATAATAATAATAATAATAATAATAATAATAATAATAATAATAATAATAATAATAATAATAGTAATCTAAATCCGGATATATAAATTATAGTTATTAAGAGAGTCAAACAATAATACAAGGGGGGTCTTTAATTTAGTGCGAAAATTAATATTATTATTTATTGAAATATTTTATTTTATTTTTAAATATTTGAGACCTATTATTATTATTATTATTATTATTATTATTATTATTATTATTATTATTATTATTATCTAAATCCGGAAAAATTATTATAGTTATTACGGGAGTCAATTAAACAATAATACAAGAGGGTCTTTAATTTAGTGCAAAAATATCATTATTTATTGAAATATTTTATTTCATTTTTAAGTATCTGAGACCAAGAATAATAATAATAAAAATAAAATAATTATTATTGTTATCTAAATCCGGAAAAATTCTAGTCATTAAAGGAGTCAAACAATAATACAAGGGGGGTCTTTAATTTTTAGTGCGAATGTAAAAACACCCGTGAAACCGACACGTGGGGCCCGCTCGTGTGGGGTCCCACATGTCACCCAAATACAGCGAATTTGGGGGTGTCTCCAAAAAGTCAAAAATTAAATTGAAACGGATCCATCCCCTCTCTTCTATAAACAGCCGCTCTTTTGGATGTGCCTTTCCCTGCCTCATTTTCTCTCTCTTTTTCTCTCTCTCTCTCCTCTTTCCCCTCTCCTCCTCTCCTATTCTCTCTCGTATTAGTATCCTACTCAACCCAATTTAGATATATATATATATATATCTATCTCCAATATGTACGTAGATATTAATTATCAATACGTGTGTATATATATATACACACCCCCTCTCTTCCTCATGGATCATCTCTATTGAATTCATAGTTTAGAGAGCGAGAGGAAGAGATAAGAGAGAGATTATTAACTTGAAGCCCAAGTTCGAAGAGGAGATCCAAAGGGAAAAGAGATGGGGAGCAGCAGCTGCATGGGATTAATGGCGGTCGTCGCCGTCTCCAGCAGCGTCGCCCTCCTCGCCCTCCAGATACACCGGCGGCTCGCGTCGGAGTTTCTCAATAAGATCCAATCCGAACTCGGTAAGTTCGCTTTTCTCTCTTTCAATCAAATTAATTATTATTATTACCAGATAGATACATTAAATTTATCTAATTTATTATTAATTAATTATTTATTTTACTATAGTTTTTTATTATTTATTATTAATTGAGTAATTGAGTAGCCAAAGAAAACTAGAGTTTTCTTGTGAAGCTCACCCACCTCCCCTTCTGCCTAAAAATTTAATTAATAATTTTTAATGCACTAATATTCACTGTTCCTCCAATTTGATAGCTGGTATTCAAGGTCTGTAATCAAAATTTAATTATTTTATATTTTTAATATTTATAAATTAAATAATTAAATTTTTATTTAATAATTGCATTAATATTATATAATTTATTTATTTTTATTGGTTTTGACTAATTATAGAGAACCGCCAACGAATCAAGCCCAAAAAGAAAGTCAGGTTTGCAGCGGATGTGATTGAGCCATCCTCGAACAATAAGGAGTATCGAAGGCGCAGGTTGAGCGCATCAGCTTGCTTAATCAAATTATCGTAGAATTTTGATTGGTTGATACACGTAGGTGTATATATAGAGAGTAGTAGTGTAGTCTCTCTCTCTTTTATTTTTTCTTTTTTTCTTTTTTTTTTTTAATGCTACAAGTTGAGAGAGCTTTTTCTTGTAGATTTCTTTGTATTTTAAGCATTTTCTTAATTAATTTCTTTCTTTTTCCTTACACCTAATGTTGAAAGCAACACTTTTGTACTATATGAAATATGTGAATTATTATTGAAGTTCTCAATTTAGATCCTCTCGAGTTGTTTTCATGTTTTAGTTATGTATCCATAACGCGTGGAATCTAGAAACTTGGAAAATATACCCGAAAAGAAAAAACAAATAGACCAACAACCAATCAAAAAAATTATTTATTTTTTGGATAACCATATTTTTGGATAATTTCCATATAAACATATTAAATATTATTATTTTAAATTATATTAACATGTAATGTTTATGTTTCTACAAAATTATCTTCTAAAAAATTTAAACAGATCTTCTTTTTCTATAAAAATATAAAAACTCAATTCCCAAGTAGTATTCTTCTCTATTTTATTTCACATTTATTTTCTCCTTTATTTATTTAATATCTATATATCTATACATTTAATTGAGAGTTGAGAAGGACTAACACCCTCTCTCCACCTCCCCCAGCCGGTCCCAGACACCCACCCCCTCCCCAACAATATATATATATATATATATATATATATATATATATATATATATATATATATATATATATATATATATAATCCCTTTCTCTCTTTATTTATTTATAATTTAATCTAAAAAAGTGCAATTTTTATTTTATATGATAAAACTTAATCTCAAATAATTTTAAACAGTATAATTTTTATTTTAAATAGTGTAATTTTAATTCGCTCATAAAGTGCAACTTAGTCTGAAACAGTATAGCCTTTTATTTTTGTGATGCTAACTAAAAAAAATTTAAATAATACAACTTTCATTTAATTATATTTTGTAATTGAATTTTAAATATCAATTTAAATTTAAAATATGTGAAATTAAATTTAAAATCAGAGTAAAAATATAAATTTTAATATAATTTTAATATAATTTGTACTTAGATTTTAAATATTAATTTAAATTTTAAATCCATGGAATTAAATTTAAAAATAAAATAAAAAATAAAATTTTAATTTCTGCAGGAATAATTTATTATGAAAATTATAAATAAATATTAATTTTTTTTTATATTATTAAAATAATTATAAAAAATATTCGCAGTGAAACTGCGAATATTTACTAGTATATATATATATATATATATATATATAACGACAACTGCTTCACTGCTAGGACTAGAAAGTGAAAGATAAAGTAGGAAGAGAAAGAGAAGAAAAAAGAAGCAGCGTAAAAAGAAGATTTTTAAAATTGTTAAGATTTAAAAGAAAAAAAAATTGATAGAAGATAAAGTAGGAAGAGAAAGAAGAAGAAAAAAGAAGGGTAAATTTTCTTTTTTAAAATTGTTAAGATTTTTTAAAAAATAAATTTGACAACTGAACTTTATAGAAGAATATATATATATATATATATATATATATATATATATATATATATATATATATATATATATATATATAGTTTGGTTATTGTGTTTGTACCGTTAGATCTAATTCTTTGATTAATTCTACTTTTTAGATCATACTATTCTACCCACCACCCACTAAATTCAAAGCGCCGACCATCATCCTAACCACACATTTCTACATGCAAGAATAAAAAATTTACAAGCACAAAACATAAAAACTCAATTTTATATATATATATATATATATATATATATATATATATATATATATATATGCTATTTTGATATATTTATAAAGTATTATAAATTTAACTTTTTTTTGCCTAAAAAATAAAAATAGAAAAACAAGCTTAATTCATTGAAGAATAATGCTCATGGACACCTTAAATATTCAACGATCAATAATTTCACGCGAGTCATACCAATTTTTTTAAAAAATATAAATTAAAAAACTGATTAAACTCTAGATGAAAGGTACATATCACGACACATCACATCAATAAAAAAAAATATTCATATAATTCAATCAATAAGGATTTCAAACTTAAATTACGGGAAAGATACAAAAAAAAATATCAACTTGGTAATCTAGTTCAATTACAACGTACCAACATGTCATTATTCACGAGCCTTGTTTGATTGAAAAGTGAATTAATTATTAAAAGAAACAGTGTTAGGATTAGCTAAAACTTCAACTTTGTCCCTCCAACTTGCATATTATCGCTTTCCTGATGAGCTTATCCGGATTTGGTAATCATGATGAATCATTAATGATTCAGAGTGGTGATACAAATTTATGGTCCTAGTTGAAAAGCGAGTTAGATATTTTAGTGTCCTTTTTTTTTTTCGTTGTATGCAGGAAAAATGTATTGCATTTAGCGCCTAAGATTTATTTTATTTGTACTTTATAAATAACAAAACAGCTTTTTGTTTACATAAAATAAAACCCTCTTTGTCTTTTTGTTTCTTTTTTAAAAAAATCCAACCTCAATTCTGAGGATTTATAAAATAATTTGTTTATGCTATAATTTTTACAATTTTACCTGCCTCCATATATATATATATATATATATATATATATATGGAAAATGCTACTTGTACATCCGTAAGGGGTGTACATCTCACACCCCCATCCATCTAAGGGTGGGGGTGTGATGATGGGTCACTTGATGTGACCCGTAAAAAACATCGCCACCATTAAAGAGGTGGAGATGTAGGATGTACACCCCTTCGGGGTGTACATATAGCATTGCTCTATATATATATATATATATATATATATATATATATATATATATATATATATATATATATATATATATATAAAATTGAGTTTTTATATTTTTTTTTAAGTTACAAGTACTTTTAGGTGTTTAATATTTGATTGAAAAGATATGTGATTAGAATGATAGTGGGCTCCTTAGGTTTAGTGGACGGTTGGTGAAATAGTATGATCTAATAAATAAAATTAATTAAATAAAAAAATCTAACAGTAGAAAACTTTAAATACCAATTGCTTGGCATTTTTAAAAATATAATAGCCGAACACTCTCTCTCTATATAATTGAAGTGAAATTAATCAAATGAATAAATTTAACGATAAAAAATTTACAAGCACAAGTACTTGGTGCTTTTACAAACATCATAACCGGACTATATATATATATATATATATATATATATATAGCCTAATAATACGTCCTGAATACCTAATCCTAATGAACTTTTATACCTAAAATTTAATATTTTAAATTTTCAAATTTCAAATTTATTTTACATTTGAAATTTTAAATTTTATAATTAAAATTTAATATCTAATTTTTTAATTTTTAAAATTGAAATTAAAAGTTAAAATTTGAAGTTTCAAAAATTCAAAGATAAAATATATAATTTAAAATTTAAATTTAAAATTTAAAATTTGAATCTAAAAAAAAAAATGAGTTTAAAATTATATTTTAAGAAATAATTTTTAGTCGTTTTCGAGTTTGGACCACGAAAATACAAAAAATAATTATAAATCAAAATCATATTTTAAAAACGATGTTGTCAAACACTCTAGCCAAAAATAATTTTTCAAAAATTAGGCCAAACCCCACTAAGGTTCTGTTTAGTTGGAAAACAAAAGAGAAAATAGATTTTAGCTGTTTTTGATTTTGAACCTCGAAAATACAAAATTTGATTCTAAATCAAAATTATATTTTAAAAATAATATTTCCAAACACTCTAGCCAAAAATTACTTTTTAAAAATTATGCCGAATCCCACTAAAATTATGATTGGTTGGAAAATAAAAGGGGATTAAGGAGATATCCCTCTCTAGTTCTCTAAACAAGAGCTCCCCTCTTCCTCTCTATTCTCCAAGCAAATGGTGTTTCAGAAAAAAAAAAAAATTTAAAAATTTATAAAATTTAAAAATTTTACTTAAATTTTGCAATTTTAGAATTTAAATATTTACATATGTGTAAATTTTTAAAATTAATAAAATTTTAAAGGATATTGTTTTGCAATTTTTAAAATTTATACAAATTTATACGATTTTTTTTATATGCCAATGTTTAATTTTTTGAACTTTTCATACAAATTATGTAATTTACACAAATATTTACATTTATTTTAAGAATTTGGATAATCTTACATTTCATCTAATTCTGTCTAAACTATATACAAAAACTAAATTTAAACAATACAAATTATAATTTATTTATTTTTTTTTTTAAAATGAGAGACAATTTCGTTATTTATTAAAGATTTCCCTTTTATATTCTTCTTATTCCTTATTATCAAACCAAACATTAATTTTTGTATACCAGCTACAAACTTAATACGCAACTAAATACAAAATTATATTAATTTTTATTTATTTTTGGACTTATACCTATCTCTAAAATAAGTTATTTCCCAACCAAATATAATCTAAGGCAGCGTTTGGTTGGGGGATAAAGGGGGAATAACCCCCTTTATCCCCCTATTTTTACCAAACAACCTATAAAAAAGACAGGGGATAAAATTTTATTTTATCCCCTTCTTAACGGGTTATCCTAGGATAACCCGTTAAGATTTATCCCCCCACCCCCCCGGAATAGGTGTTTATCCCGGGGGCAGTGGATGGAAATTTTAATGTGAAATTTTACATTTTAAATTTTAAATTTCAAAATTGATTTTGAATTTTAAAATTTTAAAATTTTAATGTGAAATTTTAAATTTTAAATTTTAAATTTCAAAATTGATTTTGAATTTTAAAATTTTAAAATTTTAAAATTTGAATGTGAAATTTTAAATTTTAAATTTTAAATTTCAAATTTGAATTTGAATTTTAAAATTTTAAAATTTGAATGTGAAATTTTAAATTTAAAATTTCAAATTAAAAAATTTCAAATATAAATTTTAAATTTTAAAATTTAAATTTAAAATTTACAATTAAATTTTTAAAATTCAAAATTTAAAATAAAATTTGAAAATTAAAATTTAAAATTAAAGTTTAAAATTAAAATTTAAAATTTAAAATTAAAATTTAAAATTAAAGTTTTAAATTAAAATTAAAATTTATAATTTATAATTTATAATTAAAATTAAAATTTAAAATTTATAATTTTTAAAATTTACACTTTCATTTCCAATCTAAAGCTATCTACAACTTGAATTTTGCATTTACTAAAATATACTATAAAATAAAAATTATTATTTTTTTAGGTAAGATATAATTTATTACTTATAATTAAATTGCTTCAAATTAAATATAATTTTAAAATTAATTTTCCTACAAAAAAAGATAAGGGCAAAGTTGGTATTTTGAAAAAAATTCTATCTTCTTTTTCCATTATCCTCCACTATTCCATAATTTCAACCAAACACTATTTTAGCTATTCCAGAGAATACCAACTTTTCAACCAAACGCAATTTAACTTTTATACTTCTTTATCCCGGAATAGCAAGCTATCCCAGGTATAAAAAAATTTATACCTCAGAAATTAATCCCCGAACCAAACGGGGCCTAAGGTACTGTTTTCGTTGAGGAATAAAACCTAAAATAAGGTATTGTTCGAGCCTTGTTCTCCAAACGTGTTTGGTTATGAATATAAATAGTAATTTTCGATTTTCTAAAATAAGCTGGTATAAGGGTGAAACTACTCTTCCATCACCCTTTTCTTTAGAACAAATTTATTCCCACTTGATAACAAACTTAATTAATATAAATATAATTTTAATTAATATATTAACTTTTTAATTAATATAATATTTTGACTAATCTAATTATTTTATTAACTAATCATCTAACTATTAAATATTTAACTAATTAATTTATTAAATTATTTGTAGTCAATTAAATTATTTATTAACAATACTCATTATTATCGATTATTTTATCAATTAATATATAGAGTTATCTAGCAAAATAAGTTAAATTATTATTTAATTAATATTTTTATGTTAATTAATTGGATAATTATTATTATTTTAGAATTATAATTATTTTTATTCTTATTATTACAAACTAACTATCCAAATTCGGTAACAATCTAATTTTTATTTATTTATGAACTTATACCTATCTATGTAATAGCCAGTTTTAATTTATACGCGAACCACTAAATATTCTTTTTTTTTTGAGAGAAATGTAACATTCTATTCGTTTCGTTTATAAAAATAAACTTAGCTAAAAATGTAAAATAACTATATTTTGAATTCGCAATCTCGGATATCAATCACTAAATTTTTTGTAACAGACACTAAAAATAAATATTTTTTTTTTGTTAGAAAAGAAACTAGTTATCTCAGTCAGATGCGTGGAAGGACCAAACTGGCCCAGGCGATGACCAGACCAATTCAGCTTGTGATTGTAGAAATTTTTGGCCCAGAGCAAATAACATTTTTTTTTTTATTATTCCTTAACTACTAAAGAAAACATTATTATTATATAATCTTATAACATATTCTCTTTGCAGCAGCAGGTATAAAATCAAGCTCATTTCCCATCCCAAGCTCGTTGAATTTTAAAAAATAAAATGTGCCAGTCACACACATGGCTTGTTCCAACTAATCATATATATATTTTTTAAATTTTTTATTTTTAAAAATAAATATTTTACTGAATAATAATATAATTAACGTGGTGGGGCTGTTACATAAAATTTTATTTAATTTTTCATAGAGCATAGTAGGGCTCTCCCAGCCCAGGAGCCCACACCCTTCTTTGCATTGGGTCAAGTCCATAGACCGAGAGCCAAATTTCTACGAAGTACATAGATATCGTATTTATTTTAAAATTTAATTTTATTATTTAGACATTAGTGGTATGCAAAAATTGGTCAAAAACCACAACTTCGCCGCAGTTGGCGCATCTGTTTGATCGCTAACTTTTTTTGACTATAGCGGCAAACAATGATATAACTAATTCCAACAAAAAAAAAAAAAAAAAAAAAAAAAAAAAAAAAAAAAAAAAAAAAGAGAAAATTTTATTGAGAAAAAATAATAAATAGTAATCAACTTTACCGAATTCCACTTTAAATTAAGTGGAAAGGATGAAAGTCATTTATATCGTTGTCATATTCTGTCAAATTAATTAAATTTTTATTAATTTATAATAGCAAATTGTATTTTTTTTAAATAAAGTTTTAATTCTATAATAATAATTTTTTTAAAAAAAATTGGGCGGTGTACAGATCACGGTCTACGCAATAATTTTGGTCTCTTCTCTACGACGAAAAAGACGCGGTAAACAGCGTTTGATGTGTTCCAACCAAATCCCGTTTCCCTTTCGCGCGTTCTCGCATTCTCGGCGACGAACTCGCGGATCCTCCGAACCGCCGGTTCGTTTCCGGAATCTTCGCGACGGTTCTTCCCGTTCATAAGAATCGTTCGAAACCCTGCCCTACTTTCCCCTCTTTCGATCTCGAACATGAGATCGCGCGGCATCTGATGGGGCGAAGGGAGGCCCCCCGGGCGGCGCCGGTGGCGGCGCTGCCGTCGCAGGCGAGGCGGAGGGAACCGGTGATTTTGAAGGAGGCGGCGGTGGCGAGGCCGCGGCCGAGCACGCGGCGGCGCATCGGGGAGGCGGCGGGGGGGACGGCTGCGGGGTGCGCGGCGGTGTGCTGCTGCTGCCCCTGCGCGGCGGTCGACCTCGTCATCACCGCCGTGGTGAGGCTCCCCGCGGGGCTCTGCCGCCGCGCGATGAGGGCGAGGGCGAGGGCGAGGGCGCGGAGGAGAAAGGCCGGGGCGCAGGCGCTCCTCGCCGCCCCCAAACGCAGCAGCGGAGGCGACGGCGACGCCGACTCCGACGCCGCGGCGGCGACGGAGAATGACGGGATCGAGTTCCATCTCCACCACCACCGCCACGCGGAGATGGCAGAGAAGGAATCTGAAATTGAGAAGGAGATGTGGAAGAGATTCTACGGCGCCGGTTTCTGGCGGAGCCCCTCGCAGGTTGAGGACGAACGGTTAACAGTTTCGTCCCCTGTGGTTTTTGCTTCTTAGAAAACAAAAAAAAAAAAGAAATTCCTTTGTATTCTGAATGGAAATTAATATGCTCAAAATAAATTTTATTATTATCGGAAAAAAAATTATGTCGAGCGAAGTTTGAACTATTTTGGCAAATACTGATTTTTATATCTATAATTGTATATTTTATTTTATTATTTGTAATTTTGATGGTGTATATAAAAAAGTGAAAAATCTTGTATGTACCAATAATAATATAAATTATTAAAAGAAATGCTACAGATCCATTCTGAATGATTTGTTTATGTGTTTGTAAAATAATCGTATTAAATTTAGTTGTGATTAAATTATCTAACTATTTTTATGATTAAATTTGAATAATAAAACTTATCTTTAATCGCTATGAAAATTTTAAAAATTATAGTAGAAAGAAATCAAAATAAATTAATCTGGAAGCGTGCGAGGCACTGCCCTAAGGTGTATTTTCGTCCATCGTGCGGATTAATCGAAGATACCGCCCAATATACGACCAGAACTCTCCTTCCTACGAGCACGACCGCGAAAGAAGTTGACGAAGATTCTCTCAACACCCGATAAATAAAAATAATTAAAAAGAACGAAATAAAATTAAAATAGAATTTAAATAAATTCTTTTTCTCTCTTTTTCTTTTTTACTTGTCTAAAAAAAAAAAAAAAAAAAAGCCTTCTCTACTATATTCTTTACACCCTATATAATATTTATAGATATGCATGTAACCAACGGCTCCCATCACATTAATTAAGAAAAATTAATAATTAAAAAAAGAAACGTATGAAAATTAAATAAAAAATTAAATGGCAATAATCAAGAATAAACTAAAATTAATAAATAAAAATAAATTTAATAAATAAATTAAAAATTAATAATAAAATAATTATTGAGAATTTTGAAATTTTAAATTTTATTCAAACAATACTGTAACTTATTTTATACGTATATGACTTGTTACCTAAAATTAGGTTAATTTTATAATTTTAGGTAAATTTTATAATTTTACTGTTCTCGCTGATTCGAAAATTCGGAAAGAAAAATGCTCTCGTTGATTTAGAAATTTGGAAAAAAAAAATGTTACTTGTAACACTGTAAATAAAATATATATTTTATATTTCATCATATTTTTTTTTTTTCAAATGACTAGTGAATAAATTTTTATTTTAAAATAAATAGAGCATATATTATATATTCTATTTTGAATGTACAACAAAATTTTATTATTTTATTATTTTTTTTATAATTTTTGCCTAGTGGTATAAATGTTATCCAAAAAAAAGTTTATATACCAAATCTATATAATTTTAGATTATCACATCAACATTTTCTGAAAAAATCTATTACATCCTGTGTCTGCAAAATCATGAAAAGTTATATAGATATATTTTCATTAAGCTGGAAATATTTGTCGTGATTGGAGGTTAAAGAGCTTAATTTTTTGTTTTTAAAATGTTCTGACATTTCTAATTTAATAACTTTTTTTTTAAAAGACAAATATAGTAAGTACTTCAAATATAATATACAAAACAATTATACTTCAAGCTCAGGAGTAATCAAGCTTTTTGCCGATCGCACGCGCTAGATAATAATTAATGTTTTTGTTGGTTATTTATTTATTGATTAAATATATGTTTAACTTGTCTCGTGATAATATATTTAGGAGACTAATAAGTTTGCGGTCAATAATAAATCTAACAGCAAAAGGCTTAACAATATATATAACGTTAATATGAATTGAATCCGGTCGAGATCCGTAAACGATATTTCAGTAGATCGATTTTAAATAAATTAATTACGTATTTATAGTAGTTCGAATTTTTATAATTAATGATTAATACCAACGAACTATCCGATAGTTATATGACTAGAATAAATCTGGATACTGAATATGGTGTTCGAGCAGAATAAAATATTTTTGAGCATGCAATCCATCTAAGACACATGGTATCTTCTCCATTTGTAAAAACCCTTTAAATTCTAATAATCACATAACAAACCAAATCTTATAACAAAATAAAGAAAATTCTGCAGCACTTAACTAATTGTACGATCTCTTACGAGCAAAAACCGATGAAATTCTACGCAGATCTGATTTTGAACAGTGGCTCGTGGAACAACTACTCAACAAGCTCGTGTGTATAAGCTTTAATTGGTCAAACAGGCCATTAACCGAGTCAACAACGTCACACCAAAAATGTTGACTTTGGGGCTTTGTTCTTATAATAATAATAATAATAATAATAATAATAATAATAATAATAATAATTTGTCTCTCCACCTGCTGCAAAATTGGAAAAATATTTCTCTTGTATTTTAATTGCGCTAGGAGAAGATGATCGTCAACTTAGAACTTGGTCTCTTTTGCTATATATATATATTACATTTTTTAATAAGTTTCAAGCAACTCACCAACTCAACATCGGGTCGGGTTCAAACATCAAAACCCAAGACTAGGCGCGGCCCATAAACGGCCCCGTTTGTACTGGGTCAAGAACGGTCCATGGAACACGTGGTAGACCGGGTGTAGACTACGTTTTCTCCCGCCGTATACCAACAGTGGTCGTGATCTCTCTCCCGAGTGGCAGAGGAATAATAATTAGGGTTACGACCACAAAAATAACGCGGACAAAATCCCCCGTACCATTGCGACGAGGAGAGAGAGAGAGAGAGAGAGAGAGGAGAGAGCGAGACGGGGTCCCCTTTTCCCCTCTCCTCGCTTCGCATCGTTGCCGCTTCCATGGATTCCGAGCTCCGCATCCCCTAAATGATCCCGATCCTTCGATCCCTTAACCCTAAACCTTGTTCCAATCCCTCGAAGGTACGCGTCGATCTCCTCTTCCCCCTCCCTTTCGTGATATATTTCCCTTTTTCCTTCGTTTTTAGGATCGGTTTTTGTTCACACCCTTCTTCGCGGCGCTCAATCGATTAGGTGTTTCGTTGTCTCAGTTTGTGTAATTTCGTACATTATTCCCACTCGCCGTTCTCGTACGCGTCGATTGGTGTGCGCGTTCGATTATTAGGGTTTAGTTTAATACCGATGCGTTACTCTTCTTTGGTAAAGGCGCCGCTTTTATTCCTCTGATCGAGTTTGGCGTATGGTTGTTGGGTTTGTTGAATAATTTGCTTGGTCTTTTTTGGGATGTAACATCTAAGTATGACTTATTCCACCAATTCTATGTTTAGTTTTGTTTATTTCCTTGCCTTAGTAGATTTTTCTTGTAAATAATAATGTCATGAGGTAGGGGCAAATCTAGGATGGATGAGACCGCCAAGATGGAGAGCCACTTGTCGTCGGCCGCCGCATTTGTTGAAGGGGGCATTCAAGATGCCTGTGATGATGCTTGTAGCATTTGTCTCGACGAGTTCTGCGAGAGTGATCCCTCGACGGTGTGGTTTCTTTCGAGTTATATTTCAGTTATTATTATTATTTTTTACCATTTCTGATATTTAAATTAGATTGTTTGTGAATTGGAAACATTTTGCTGATCCCCCAGGTGACTAGTTGCAAGCATGAGTTTCATCTGCAATGCATTCTTGAATGGTATTCTCTGCCTCGCTGTAGCCTTTTTTGTATTTAATAATAGTTTAATTCTAGTCATTTATAGTTTGCTGTGGAGAAATTCTGGTGACATGAGATGTGCGAGTTAGCTTAGTTCTTCAAATATATTTGTTTGGCTTAGAGGATGGGATTAACATTTGCTGTTCGTTATGGATTTTTAGTACTTCATCCGGAAAGTTAACTGAATTTAACAGCTGAAAATGTCTTTGTTATTATAATTTCTTGATAACGCAAGCACTTTCCTCTTAAATTTTCAATTTTTTTTCCTCTTGGATCTTCTGTTCTCTAATATGCTTTATACCAACTTTTATGTTCCTTTTCTTTATGTGATTTTCCATGCACTTTCCATCATAATAGTTTGTTTGTCGATTCAGGTGCCAAAGGAGCTCCCAGTGCCCCATGTGCTGGCAGCCCATCAGCTTGAAGGACCCTGGCAGGTTTTAGCTGTTTAGTTTTATCCGCTCAAAAATTTATTGAAAGTTGTTTTGTTTGATTTTGTTCTGCCTGCTGATTGTAACAGCCAAGAACTACTTGAGGCTGTCGAAGAAGAAAGAAGTTTTAGGGTCAACCGATCGCGAACTGCTACCATCTTTCATCATCCAGTGCTGGGTGATTTTGAACTGCAGCATGTATGTAATTAGATCTATAATTAATGAATCTTATTGAGCTGTACCCACATTTATATACATATAGAATCTTATTGAACACCGCCCAATATATCATTTCAGTTACCGGTAGGAGCAGATGATGCTGAATTTGATGAGCGTATTATTCAACACTTGGCTGCTGCAGCTGCAATGCGCAGAACATCTCACACTGCTAGGAGAGAGGGCCATCGTGGTAGATCAGCAGCAGTTCACAGTCGCCAACAACTCCTTGTCTTCTCACCACATCAAAATGCTCCTTCTGTTGGTTCAGTCTCTGCATCTTCGACTCAAAGTGAAAATGAGCCAGTGCCCACTATAATCACTGATAATAATCCATCAGCGGTGGAAGAGGGTTCAGCACATGAAGCTTCGCCAATAAACTCTGCTCAAGCTGATCCGGCTGCAGCTTCTCCATCCATGAATAGTGCTGCTTTTGCTAATAACAGGTAGTTTTCATGTCCTTGTGTGCCTGTAGATGCTTGCCCTTTCTTTTCAAATAAGTTGCTCCTATAGGTTTTTAAGGCTATTAAGTATTTTTTTCCCCCTCTCTCTCTCTCTCTTTTACTCCTCAATTTTTAAGCTTAAGAATGCTGCTCCCTAAATATATATAAATGTTTTATTATAGTCCGTCCATTCAATTCCTGTTAGGTGAGACTGATAGAAATCCAATGTCGCTGCCATGTAGCTGTTGCGTTTATACACATGGCAACCATTTGGCTTGAAGACTAAAGTTAAATTTGCAAAAAGTTAAAAGGACTTGAGGTGGAATTCAGCTATTTTCTTTTCCTATCTGGGATTTTGCGCCTAAGTTATGTTTCTTTTTTTATTTTTTGTACTTCAGGAGTTCTGCTGGACAATTTTCTCCTGTAAGTCAAGATAGAGCCGGATCATCCGACTTCCATTCCTTTTCAGAGTCTTTTAAGTCTCGCATGAATGCAGTCTCAATAAGGTAATATCAAGTTTCATGTGTTTAAAAGTCCAAAAGCCCAAGCATACGAACGAACAATAGGTGATAATCCCCAATTTTCCTTATCATAAATTTGCGGCTATCAGATACAAAGAGTCTATAACAAAGAGTACAAGAGGATGGAGGGACAGACTGTTTTCTCGGAACAGTGTTATTTCTGACTTTGGTTCTGAAGTCAGGAGAGAGGTCAATGCAGGAATTGCTACTGTGTCACGCATGATGGACCGGCTTGAAACGAGAGATAGTGTCGGACCATCTACTGCTTCTACTCCACCAAGCAGTCAAATTCATTCTGCCAGGGAGGCAAGTAATGACAGAGTTACATCGAATAACACTGCTCTTCTAAACAATGCTAGTCCATCTGCTTCTTGTGCTGCAAGTTCTGCTCCGAAATAAGCTAGTATGTATTCGGTAAAGTCCTTCACATGCCCTTGGTATTGGTTCGTGTAGTTTTATCTATTTTTAAATATTCAATATTAGTTTCTGCTTGTTTAATCAGAAATTGTAAACTAACAGTTTTACGATTTACTTCTTTATGATGCTCTAGGTTATGATGAGTATTATAGTGGATGTGCCCCCTTGAATCATCTAGTCTTAAGTGTGTTTTCAAGTTGTGCCACTCGATACTTAGTTAACATGCTATTATGAACCTGGGTGATTAGTTGAGTGGGAGTTTTAATTTTCATTTGCAAATTTGACCAAGTTTTTTCCCATTAACTGGTCTGCCATCTCTCTCTTACATTGGCAGCAATGTTTTGCTGCAAAGAATCCCCTTCATGGTAGGAAATGTGAACATGGACATGAGCTTGGACAGGGTGTCTTGTTGCGTCATATTGTTGAGAAACAACAACTAAGAAATTTTAGTTATTATAAGAAATATTTAGTTTACAAACCTAACTAAAATCCTTTGGTAGGTGATGGAAATCTCTGGCATTTAGCCTTCTATTGAGACTAGATCAATTGCCATTAACTTGCCAAATTGGAGCTTGAGAACGGTGTGGATTGGTTGAAGGCATAAGTAACTCTGTGATTTGGGAGAACTTGTTGCATCATACTGTCATCGGGTCATCGTGGAATAAAATATTAGTAGGCATTATAAGACGTATGAGAAGACTTCTTGAACATGTATTGACTGTTACATGTGTTTTCTCGGTGAGTCAGATATGTGGAAGATAACTTCTGTTTTTCGTTGGGAAAAGAATGTTTAGCATGACTGATTTTAGGAATTAGTTTAGAGGGCACAATTGGTTCTTTGATGTATATTTCTTGCTATATTTTTTTCATATCTCTTTTGGGCAGTCTTTTACGGTTTTACCTGTTCAACATAGTTGTTGTCCTGCATTCAGTGACATTCTTGAGGTTTACTTGTGTTTTAGTCACATCTAGGCCAACGTGCAACTGCATTGACTCTTCATTTCAATAAAGTGAAATCTTTTCTATAATAGGTTTTTGTCGATCAGTTTACTCTAATTGTTACTTGTGCTGCTAGATGTGCTGAACCTCCCTCTTTATGTTCGAGGAAAAGATGTCACCCAAAGTATTTAAGGTTAAATATAATGAAAAGCAGCTAAATTTGGTTATGGGAGGGCAGTTCAATTGCCTTTTAGTATCTTATTGTTTTCATACTGTGGAAGATTTCAGCTATATGATTCTGGTGAGCTGAGTTTTATTGAACCATGGAAGAAAAGCTGGAGAAAAAGGAAAGACTCTCTTTGCTTTCCAAATAGAGGCCCTTAAAATTTCTAATTTGCCCTTTTTGATTTGATAATTACTTGCGGATCCCAATTGATTGCCCATCCTGGTGGTCGAAGGTTTCATCCAACATTCTTTGTCAATAATTGCCCTAGAATGTGTTAAAAGTTTTAGTTTTTTCTCAACTGTTAGAAACATGGTCTCCAAGTTGTTCATGTTTATGTTACAGAAAGGCCACAGTTGCTGCAGTAATTGCCCTAAAATGTGTTAAATCTTCAAGTTCCTTCTCAACTGTTAGAAACATGGTCTCCAGGTTGTTCATGTTTATGTTATAGAAAGGCTACAAATGCCGCAACCTTTATAATACGTGGGTAACTTGAGGAGGAAAGCAGTAAGTATCCATCTTCGACAGGTGTGTGCTTCGGCCCGTCACTTTTTCTCAAAGAGAGACTGATTAAACTAGCCGTTGTTTCTTCTTTTTGTCAGAATAAATGTCTAATAGCATTTTTTGCATTGTTGATACATACTTAAGCATGTAAACTTAAAGCTTGGAGATTTTTCAATTTGAATGGTAGAATTGTTTAGCACATCTTTACCATTTTGAAGCAGCTTCATTTTTGAAAGATGCTGATGTATTTACTCCTTGTATGCTTATTAAGCAACTGATGAGTTGTACCTTACTTCATAAACAACAGAGTTAATTACTCGCCGCCTGGTCATTAAAAGTGAGATGAGAATTCCTACTTGTAAATATTTCACACTCATGCATTTCTTTCTTTGATCACCAATTATCCATCAACTATTTCACTTGGAAGTCCTCATGCAATTTTGTTCTAGTGAGATAGTTCGATTCCATATTTCAACTTGTTCTCGGGAGTGCTATCTGCTTTTCTTTTTTACGATTAGCCTTTTTACCTTATTATTATGTATCACTCGAGGTGAGTTGTATGCCTGTGCCATTTGGTTGCTATTCTCTTTGGATGTGAGGGGTATTGTTCTAACTCAAGATTTTCGAGCAGTCATCTTGTGAACTCATATACATTGCTAACAGTTTTATTTGCCTTATAGCTATAAGTAGTATGTGTCATATCCATGTCTGCCGTATGGCATTTGTTTAGGGGCGATACAGGGGTTTTCTTGTTTGATTAGAAACATGTAGTTTGAGTTTAGACTCTTAATCTCAATAGTTCCGACCTCTTTTGTATAGTAAATTCCACATTCTAGGTGATTTATTAGATTTTCAGGAAAATTGATTTAGAGGCCCTATAAACTAAGCAATCGTATCACCTTAGTAACTATAGAGTTATACTGACCAAGATAATCATGCATTTTAACAGGCCCAAATTAGTTGTACCAAAACTTGCTATTATCTATTTATCATGGCATTGCAATTTCGTATTGTTGATTAAACTGCTTTCAACATGCTTTGTGCTAAATTATTATCTACATAAGACTTAGATCTTGATGCTTATCCTTTCGTTTGTAGTTCTTTATTATCTTTCGACCTAAGTTTACTGCAGATTGCATGCTGATGATTTAACTTTTCCCTTTCTTGTTTCTTATGCTTTCTCCATCTGTTGTATTAGAAAATATTTAGCTATTAATCAAAGTACGCCATTATGGTTGCAATATTTCAGGGCATAATCTTCAGCCGTTAATCTAGGATAATGCGAGGTCGAATATACATAAATGCTTCACTGTGGATGCCTCGGAGATGCATCTGGCTGCTGGATAAAAGTTACGACGAGCTTTCTTAAAAGATTCTTTGCTTGTTTTTGTAAGCTATGGATTATGGAATGATAATTATGTTTATAAGTAGCCCGTGCCATATATAATGCTTACTATGATATTACCTATGAATTTTATAGAATAACTTATGGAACTATTAACACAAATATTTGATGTAGATGAATGGCAGCACCTGGAAAGTTGGTGTTTTTTATACTGAGTTTATTATATTATGTTTTTCTCCGGGTAAAAGCGTTGAAACATGATTTCGATTTCAAGAATTATTGATTCTGCTGCTTGTTGATCAGCTGGTAAGATCATTTTCCAGCACAGTGCCAACTTTATTACATGGTCCTCCTAATGGTCAGTGTCTCTTCTAGTTGGGTCTTTTTCTATATTAGATAATAGAAATGCAATTCTTGGCTTTCAATGTGTTTGCTACCTGCATGGTTATAGTACTTGTAAGGAGAGTGGTGGTATCATTTCCTTGGTTTCCTAACCAGCTTTCTTCCATTTCAAACTAGACATAAGTTAAAGATGCCCAGCACTCAAACTTGTCCAGTCTCAACCACCTGCATCATCCATATGTCAACATCTTAGTGGGAGAAGTGCCTAACCCATCTCCAACTAAAATTTCATTTCCTTTTTGTAAATTTTGGGTTCAAGGATTTGTTTAATTTAACTAAACCATCCCTTCATTTAGACTGCTGAAATAAGCTTTGCTGCACCTCCCAAGCCAGACTGCTACTTCACACCATATTTACTTGTTGCATTTTTCTGTCGGTGCACAAGTCGTTGGTTTTCTCCAGCAACAAGATTTAAATAAGAAATTCGCCTGCAGGAACTAAACAAAAAAAAAAAAAAAAAAAAAAAAAAAAAAAAAAAAAAAAAAAAATCAGAGCCTGGTGAGGAATGAATTACTTGTCTGCATATACAGTCTCAGATTATTTGATGCTACATAATAATAAGGAAAATGTTTGATGTACATTCAAAAATGAATGTATTTTGAAGTGATGGATGAAAAAATTTTTATCCTTGGATGAATGGGGTGTACCTCTGTATCTAAAAATGAATGTAGAGATAGCATTAAGGAATAAGGAAAATATATTTGTATATATGAGGTGAATATTTTAGATAGCGCGAGTACCACCGACGCTGCCACGAGCTGAGCAATTCCTAGGCAGGCGAAATATCGCCCTCCTATCCTTCTCCCATTATTTTATTTTATTTATGTCATGCTGATGTACTTCTCAAAGTCTTTTTAATTGCTTTAATATTATCAGTAGTAGTAGTAATAAGTAGTAGTAGGCGAAATAAATTTTCAAAAAAATAAAATTCAATACGTACGGAAAAAATAAATAAAAAAGTGTACTTTTATGAGTAATCTACAAGGCTTCTTTAAAATTTTCTCATTTGACTTACACATGTGATTTAAGAAGCCAAATAATTTTATTTGCATTACATGTCAACAATCCATAGAAAGGTGTTGCTGAGAAGGTGAAGTATTTTTCTTTTATAATTAGGAAAATATCATGTATACACTCCGAATGGGGTGTATATTATACATCCCATCTCATCTAAAGGATGGGATGAATTTAATCAGTGATTTGAAATGATCGATAAATAAGTTAATACCTTTTAAATAAGGTAAGGTATATAATATACACTCCCTTCTAATTATCTTATATCATTGTTCAATATATTCCAGTTAATTTTATTTGGCTCACATTTATATTAAATGCGTTATATAATATTGTTAACATTTTAATATTGAAAAAAAATTAATTTAAAGTTTAAAGTATCATCAGGCAAATACAATTTCTCAAAAAAAAAAAAAAAAAAAAAAAAAAAAAAAACTACAATAAAACAAAACTAAAAAAAATTGCGATAAAACGATGGCGTACACTGCAATCGAAGCCAGGATACAACAATGACAGCTCAGCTTCCGTCCGCATAATTTCCCTGCTACTCCGTCGGTCATCTCTAAAATGACTAAAATGCCCGTCCCTCAACTCCCAGTTTCGGTCGCACGAAGAAGGGTATTTTCGTCAAATCAAAAACCGCGAATAAATCCCTCACCTAATACCCAAAAATAGCCCCAATGCCGCGAAACTACACGGAGGAACTCAAATTACCACTCTACCCATCGCACGCGCTTCACCTAGTTGCCGGTGTACGAGGGCCAAAGAGTAATTTCGCAGCATGCTTCTTATTAATTCACGGGGACGAGCAAGTGGGCCCGGAATACAACATGTCTTTACGCATCACCACCAATCGCCACGTGGTTTTCGCTTCCTCGGTTTCCCTCGAGAGAAAGAAAAAGAAAAAAAAAAAAAAAGAGGGGGAAAATAAAAATAAAAGCAAAGAAAGGGACAAAGAAACTAAAAGCGAGAGAATAGAGTAGGAGTGGAGGGAGAAGAGAGAGAGAGAGAGAGAGGGGTAGTAGAAAGGGGGGGCCATCGTTTATTAGGGTTTCCTCCTCGAACGTCGTCGCCCATGGCGATCCCGATCCGCGGCGGAGCTCATCGAAGCCTCCTCGTCGTCGTCGTCTTCTTCGTCCTCGTCGTCGTTCTCGCCGCCGCATTGTCGCCGGATTCCTCCTCCTCCTCCCGTCCCGCATTGCCCTCGTCATCGACCGGAGGAGGGTCGGGGGTTGGGATCAACTCCAACTCGGTGCTCGTGGCGCTCCTCGACTCCCACTACACGGAGCTAGCGGAGCTGGTGGAGAAGGCCCTCCTCCTCCCGACCCTGGAGGACGCCGTGGGGCGCCGCAACCTCACCATCTTCGCCCCTCGCAACGACGCCCTCGACCGCGACCTCGACCCCGAGTTCAAGCGCTTCCTCCTTGAGCCCCGCAACCTGCGCTCCCTCCAAACCCTAATCCTCTTCCACTGCGTCCCCGCCCGCGTCCTCGTCTCCAACGCCAGCGCCAGCTCCCCCCACCGCCTCCCAACCCTCGCCGCCGACCCCCTCAGCCTCTCCCACCACCACTCCTCCGGCGCTGGCGCCGTTATCGTCGGTGGCGCCGCCGTGGTCCACCCCGACGCCGTGCTCCGGCCGGACGGCGTGATCCACGGGATCGAGCGGCTGCTGGTCCCCCGGTCCGTGCAGGAGGACTTCAACAGGCGGCGCAGCCTGGCGGCGATCTCGGCCGTGCTCCCCACGGGCGCCCCCGAGGTGGACCCCCGCACCCACCGGCTGAAGAAGCCCCCTCCCCCCGCGGTCCCCGGGTCCCCCCCGGCCCTCCCCATCTTCGACGCCTTGGCCCCGGGCCCCTCCCTCGCCCCAGCCCCCGCCCCGGGCCCCGGATCCGGCAAGCACTGGTTCGACGGTGAGAGCCAGGTGAAGGACTTCATCCAGACCCTCCTCCTCTACGGCGGGTACAACGAGCTGGCGGACATCCTCGTGAACCTGACCTCCCTCGCGACCGAGATGGGGCGTCTCGTCTCGGAGGGCTACGTCCTGACCGTGCTGGCCCCCAACGACGAGGCCATGGCGCGCCTCAACACGGACCAACTGAGCGAGCCCGGCGCCCCCGAGCAGATCGTCTACTACCACCTCATCCCCGAGTACCAGACCGAGGAGAGCATGTACAATGCCGTGCGCAGGTTCGGCAAGATCCGCTACGACACCCTGCGCCTGCCGCACAAGGTCGTCGCCCGCGAGGCCGACGGCTCCGTCAAGTTCGGCCAGGCCGACGCCTCCGCCTACTTGTTCGATCCCGACATCTACACCGACGGCCGGATCTCCGTCCAGGGCATCGACGCCGTTCTCTTCCCTCCCGACCAGGCCCTCCCGCCCGACGCCGCCCTCGCCCCCGCCAACCGCAAGCCTCCGTCCCTCGTCAAGCGCCGCAAGCCCAGGAGAGGTCAGTCGCCACTCACTACTCCCTCCTCCTCCCTCCTCCTCTGCTGCCGCATTCTCTTTAATTTTCTCTTCAATATACATGTTCTTCTTCTATCGATCCGATCAGATCAGATCAGATCAGATCAATGCCTTTTTTAATTTTTCTTCTCCTTGCAGATCTGTTCGATCATAATCGATGATTCTATTTTTACTACCAGCATAGCAAAATCACCGTAGATTAGTTGCTTACATCAGATTAAATTTAGTAACAGTTTAGGAACATTCTAGAAAAATTACTGTTTTTTTTTTATTATTTTATTTTGAAAGAAACCGATAGTAATTTTTTTTTTTTCTTCCCTTTTCTTAGTTGTTGGCATCTTATATATTAAGATATTAAGATTAGTGGAAAAAATAGATCAAAATTTTCTTAATAGAGAAAACGATCGTACCCCTAGCTAGGCCATTATTATGGTTTTCTTTTCTACTTTCAATATTTCGTTTTCTGGGAAGAGACCCCGATTAATTTATTAGTTATTGGTTGGCTTAATCACCATATTGAAACATTTTTTTTAGTTTTTGTTTTTATTTCTGTTTTTTCCATCCTCCTCCTATGTTAGTAGTAGGGCTTATTCAAAATTTTAATTGGACAATCACTTATCTAGGTTTCATCGATTGCTTAAAACGCAGCGGAAAAAAAAAAAGTTTGTAATCTAAACTTTTTTGACCAATTTTTTTGGTCAGGTTTATAATAATTCAGATTGATTGTTGTGAGTTTACAATTCTAAAAATATTTCAAGTCAAATTAAAAGTTTCTTTTTGTCATCTACACTTAATCTTATTTATTA